>AFRD01000174.1:0-64995 GCA_000222875.2 Periglandula ipomoeae IasaF13
CCTTGCGCTTCGCTACTAGGCCTGGTGCAACGTACACCGAACTCATTCCAGGAACGCATTCCTTCGGCAGAACACATCTTTCCACCAAAACTTCAGCGGGCGGACGAGCGGCAAGCCGTCTTGAGAGACGGATCGAGATGAGATACCAAGCCAGGCGGCGCGATACAACCGACGTGTGCGTGAGAAAGATGGAGCGAGCTATCAGGTCGGCTACGGTAGGGCGAGCAGGGGACGACAGCAAAGGAGGCAGGATCTGCCGAGTACGCTGAAGCCGATATTGATGCAGAATGGGTGACAACGAGAGCCCCCGGAGCAGATGATTCGTCTGCTACATGTGTAAGTACTTGTTGCAGAATGCGCATTCCATTTCATCAACAATGCCTCAAGCATGAGTTCCAAATTCACCGGCATCAACAGCCACATTAAGACGAACATGAATAAACGAGCCCAAGCCTGTCAAAGTGAAGTACAACTGAAGGACTTGACGAAACGTTCACGGCGTGATATGCCACGAAACAGGATAAACTTACTCTAGACGTAGCTAATAAATCACTTACGTCCAAGAATCCAAGGACATGTAGCAGAATCTCATTGGGGAGGGAATCAAGCGAGCCCAATTTCCCAAGAGGAGGTTGGAGCACACCAAAACATAACGTAATGTTTGGGTGCCCGACCTGATCATCAACGTGGCCAATTCCTTGACTATTGTCCGCATCTCCATCCCCATCATCGCAGCAGAGTAGCCGACAGTCTTCTGTTGCTGTCACCGCCATCTCACGCGAGTCAGGATGGATATCAGTCAAAGGTTGGGCATCAGTGGCCGCTGGTGACATTGATGGTCTAGGACTTGCCAGCTCATCATCCAAAGAATGGGGTGCGGCGGTCACGGCTTCCTCTATCTGGACACCCTCATGTGCTGAAAAGGCTGGAGAGGGCGGCAGCGAGGCTATGCCAACCGAGAGCTCGTCTATGAGCTGGCTGTTGTGACGGATCGCGGGGCACGCTGGCTGCATGATGACAAGAACAGAAATCCAAGAACGGGTTGCCGAAACAATACATAGACCCGGGCGGCGGATGATTCTATGTCACCTTGTGGACCAGGGTTCGCTGTAGTAGCACGGGTAATGAACGCCCGCCTTAAAGCACGCGAATTATGCCACCAAAACAGAGGCCTGACGCGGCAGATTTGGTCCAAAGTTCAGTTTGCCGTCGTAGTATCTCCTGCCCGGCAGGATTGGATCCGATTTGACAACAATGCAACCCTTGACGAAAGCGAATAATAACGATGGCAGTAGGACTTGACTTGGAATCGATGTCCGAAGGTCAGGCAACCGGTGTAGATGAGACCAAGAGAGCGGCCTGTGGTTTCAAGCGGTATGAAGCCGAGAGGAACCAGTGTTTTGAACAATTCTCAGACCAGGTAACTGTCCGTCTAGGAAGCCAGCAGCTGAATCAATAGAAGGCTGGACGCCAAAACAGCCCATTCGGTCAATCCACATGGGGAGCGATGATGGAAGCGAGACCAATACACTAAACGTTGGCCGTAGATGCGGTCATTGCCGTGGAGTCACATCACTTGCCTTGTTTAGCTTGCTGCCTGCTTCCTCAGATAGATCGTTTGACCACGTCAACGTCAGGCTATGGTCGTTGTGATCACAAAAGGCTAGCAGGATGGAGAAGGCGGAAACCGATCCCTACAGCCGAAGGAGCGTCAACGAGGCTCACCCAGCAAAAACGTATCAGGGCGCTTCGAGGCGTGATGTTCTTGGTTCAGGGTTGGTCGGCGCGTGTGTGATGGACCTATATAACGGGCCGCAACGGTCGGCCAGGTGCGAAACTGAAGGCGCGATGGCCAGCTCTTGCCCCCGTGACCTGCTTCGTTTTAGCCTCCTCCTCCGAGATTGGTCAGACAAGTTGCCGATATGCGCAGGTGGCAGGCAGTCGACGACGACCGTCCAGATGGATCACGGCGGAAAAAAACAGGAAAAGAAGGACAAGGAGGAGGAAAAAAGTTAATCGTAGTGATCCCCTTCGACATAGGCAAAATGGAGGAAATCAACCGAGCCAAAGGTGCAGAAGAGCGTCAAGCTGCTTTCTTTGCCTTGCCCAGAAGCGTGTAAAGGGCAACCGAGTGTTCCTTGAAGGTAGCGGGTTGGGGCTGAGGCTGAGGCGGCGGCTGGAGCCAGGGCGAGCGGCATGGATTGCGTCACGTTCTGTGTTCAGTCTGGTTCATCCTGCCCTGGAACAGCATCAGGCCAAGAACAGCCGCGCCTTCATTTGGTCCCATGATTTATGTCGGGGCAGATAAAGTGTCCCATGAGGGTTTCTGAGACAAAGTCTGCTTTTGGCCTCGCGTCAGCGACGTGAAGTATGGCCGCCTCTCCAAACGGGCGCTCGCCGTCTCGTGCAGCGTATCCCAATGGAAAGGACACTATCTTCCAGAATAGGAACCAACGGGGCATATGTGTTGCAGACTACATGTAGAAAATACCATCAAGGCTAGCTAATAATTGATGCTCAGCGATCATGCCCAAGTATTTGTTGTTCCTTCGCTATCACAAGCATTGCCGGATGCGGCATGTGGCACTGAAATCGGCCATCGAACCACCAAATCGGGATTTTCGTGTCCCGACTCAGTCAGTACCAACGGCCTCGCATTGTTGGCAGTGGGTTTCCGAGCTAAGAACAACCATCGCGTGGGAGAGGAACGGACTAGCAAATGACGATCCGTCATGGTGGCTGTTGTGAGGCCGCGGCCACGACGTTGCAATGCCGTCGACGGTCAGACGAATGCCATCGGCCAATATCAGTATGCGCGTCTACCATCTACGAAAACATTTACTTGGCCAGAGGACATAATACGGACTTGGCCATCTGATCCCCTTGGACCCTCCCTGTGCCTTCCTTGTGCTGCCAGAAACCGGACGTTGAGCTACATTCACCATCGCTCATCAGTTCTCACATCTTCAGAATGCGTCTCTGCCGAGTGACGCGGCGAAATTGCTGCCTTCGGCAGTGGCGGGACATGTCTATTCTTCTTGCACCTGCCCGACATCTCTCATCACTTCGGCATGCTCTTCAGTAACACCATATCTCTGAGCCGAGTCGGTATTGTGTCGAGGAAGAGCTTTCTCTGAGCGCCCGATCCAAAGTAGTGTCGATGTAGCAAACATGCGCCGACTCATGCGGCCCATCGAGCAGCCTAGTTGTCACGCCTCAACAATCTGCATTTGGTTCATTGCGACCCGTCGTGACCCCGGAGTTCAGCCTCAGCCTCAGCCCTTGGCTGCGGCCGGCAAAGAGGCTGGTGACTTGAGTACGACTTGATCATCTCTGACCCGTCTCTCGATGAACAAACAGTGGTGTGTCTGTACAAACAGTGACCATTGTTCTGTCTCCGGTCTTTGAGTATCTTGTGGCTGACTCGCGGCCGCCGAGCTCATTCCGCGCGTCGTACGCGCACCTTCTGTTCCACTCAGGCCGCCCATGTAAAAATCACGTATCTAGCTGCTTGACGGCCGACATGAGCGTTTCACAAGGAATCACAACATGTACGTATGACACAGCAGGTAACGGTTCGGATTGTTTGTTCTTTTTGTGTCGTTTAACCTCCCGTGGTGTGTGAGACATGCGTTTCTGAAGTTCCCGGTAATGCAGCTAACGCTGGGAGTTCTGTGGGATCTCCTATACCGACGTCCTTTGTGCTGGGATATGGTTGAGTGCTGAAGCTGAGCAGACGCGCCGGCTGATGGACGTTGTCGGCCTTTTTTCTCTTCCAAGCAGGCCTGCCGCATTAGATATGAGCCATGAGCGTATGAGGTCATCCCCGTTCACTGGACTCGACATGGTGAGACAAATGCAATCATTGCATATGAATGATGCCATGCACCACTGAACTGTAGGTTTTTGATATTGCACTCCCCTTGACACTTCTGAAGCCTGCCCTTGCTGTCAGATTCACCCCATCGCCATTTAATCCACGGAGACCAGCAGTTGATCGTTCTTCCCGGTCAATCGTCCGTATCATAGCAAAGGTACGTTGAGGACCAGACAGGGAGTCAAGTGTTGAGCTTTTCAAGTTATGGTGCCTACTTACATATCTCTGTCAATCCCATGGCATCATGTTGTATCAGCGTGCCGATGAATCGCCGCTTATGGATGAAACTCTTTGGGCAGACAACGTGCACGCACGCAAGCACCGTTATGCAATATATCTGTAGCTTTTAATCCTGATGGGGGACGGCGCTGTCGCTCGGTACCATGTCAAGCCGACATGATGTTATGCTTCGTGATGGTCCATAATTGGTCCTTTTGTGTGCTTCTGATATGGCGCTGGGGGCGATACCGTAAAAATTGATTGTTGATGAGTTATATATCTTCATTGCAACAGTTTAAGAGAGTGATCGACTGTCTGTCGCCTCAGGGCACAATTCAAAACGACACGATTGAATGTGCTGCCGCTAACAACTGTGAAAGCAGCACCAAGAGCTTGATTGTTGTGTAATGGATGGAGTTTGGTACTGTAGTTTCTGACCTTCCAAGGGTGTCGTCAGGCCATAGGGCATCCTATCGGGGCAATCTTCTTGGAGCCGCACGTCTCATGCACAGATGCGCAATGGGTATTGAACAGATGCATTCGTGGGCATGATGTGAAACCCAGCGTGCCAGCTAAGCCAGGACGGGTATGCATTAAACCCCTTCCCGAGGTCCGATGTGGCGTCCCATTCAGGGGTCAAGGATCAGTCACATCAAGGTTGGTATCTTGGCTTGGAGTGAATAAAGGGTGGTGTGCTCATAAGTCATATCGCGGGCAATTTTTGACAGTCATCATCGTGCAACCGGTACGTTCAAGCGCAGACACCCAAATGCCGCGTGCCACAAATGCCCTTCATCCTTGGTGGCGCTGGAGTATTCCATTGGTCTGTCCCCCGAGGCATGTCGAATGTGTACTGGAGGCTTTGAGTGATATTTGTCTGATTGGCGCTGTGCCAACCAGTGCTCACGGCCGGCATGCTGCCATGTCCAGGCCGGCGGCAATGCTCGTATAAACACCAACGTCCACAACTGTTTTAGCTAGTGTTGTTGATCCTTACCATAATCTCGGTCAATCCGGGACGGGCCGGCGGGACCAGCTTGGTTGTTACATGAAACGGCCCAGCCCGTTACGAGAACCACTTGGTGTCATCTCGCCAACGCCATCCTAACGCTGGCCAACGCCTGGTCGACCCCCAATCCCCCAAGACCAGGGTGCGCGCTTCCTGCCTCTTGGCCCCGACAGAGCCCCAGGCCACCAGGTCGCATGTGTCTGCCAAATGAGGCTTCAACTTTCTCGTTTTGACGTCTACCATTGCTATTGAGTCGTTCCAGGGATCGTAGGGCGTTTCGTGCGGCTCCGCGCTGCGCCCTAGGTTTGGGCTACAGCGGCCTGCATACTCGAGCGGAGGCTAGGAAGCGTTTCTCGATCTCAAGTGCATGGGCACTTGGGAGTACCATCATTTCACGGCTGTCAGGATTTCGTTCTGGCTCGGCTTTAGTGATATGTCCTCTGTAGATACCACACCCCGCCTTGAGCCTGTCGTTGCTCAAGGCTGTCAACCTAGACCGAAAATAGATTTTCTTGCGGTCGCGTGTCCGAGTTGTGGCCTGCAACAAAGGCGCAAGGTATTTGAATGTAGTGAATGCGATAATCCAATAACAATCTGTCATGCTAGTCAACTGCAGAGTTTCAAAAAACCAAAGGAATTTAAACGTTCTTGACTGGCACTTAGTGTTGTGGTGTCCAGGTATCCGTTGGGAGCCTCTCGAGGACATTTTCACTCCACAGCTTGTGGTGCACAAAACGGCCACAGTCTGGTCGTGACCGTCAGTTTCTGACAAGGTTTCTCTGCCGGCCCGCTAAACAATCGTTCTTTCGGAGTCGCTGGTGCCTGCACCAATGAGGCTGGTCCAATCTGAGCCAAGACGGAGGCTGCTGAGGATCGCCAAAAAAAAAAAAAGTAATTCGACACTTGTATGGTACCACATGAATTATTGCTAAACTAGTAAATCAAAACTTAAAGAAGGATTTGATGAAGAATCTGGCCAGGGATTGAGAGTTGCTCCGGAAATTGGACGCGTTTGTGTGGCCATGGCTTTGATGTAGCATGTCTGGACTTGGCACCCATCTTAAAGCTGGGGCAGATACATTCGCAAAATGGCGGTTCAATCGTACCACTTACAGTTTGAACAGCCGATACCCACCGCAAAGGATCTCTCCAGTAAAGATGGGAGGTTCTGCCTGCTTACTGATATCGAGGTACGTTCACTGCTGCCTGCTTGCCATTCCTCCGGGCACTATCATCGGCCCTCAATATAGATCTCGACTGCCAGACAGGGACGCTCTTCGAGTGCTACGAAAAAATGCAGCAAAAAGTGTAATTTACTGCTCTTGGAGTGTCAGCTCGATCCTGGGCTTGCTCACGGATCTTCTCACCGAAACAATCGAGTCCAAGCAAGCAAGCAGAGGGATGCAGATGCAGGATGTCGGTGGAATCGTGACATATCCGAGAGACAGAAAGAGTCTGAAGGCTCTCAGAGCGAATAGCATATGAGCCTGAAATGTGCCCACACATTCCTCGGGGCGGTCTGTATCCGACTGCGATCCTTTTGTTTGTACTTAGGCGCTTCTCGCCCTCGTTCCAAGTGGTCGCGGACACGTTGACAAGACCTAGCTTTTTTTCGCTGTCCCACCCCTCCTCCATCTCTTCGAGAACCCGGAGCAAAATTTGCTTTGGGTCCAAAATTCAAGGGCCCGAAACTCTCTCCCCTGCTGCTTTATTCCTTGTCGTAAATCCTATTGGTTTCGGCTAGAAGGGCTTCACTATCCGGCATATGTCTAAGAAAGTCGCTGCATTCATGTGAGGAGGGAACTATGCATGGGGAAGTGAGGTACTTAGCTCTTACCATGTTATTTATTACTCTTATTCCCAGGGAATTTAGTGCCAGGAAGTAGGTATTCTTGTTGTCGCAACCTACAGTTCCGCCATACACGAGCGTCGGTTGCACATCATTGCAATTCAAGAGGCGCAAATAGACGGGTTCTGTACTTTCTGCAAAAGAAATTGCCAAAGAAAAAAAAATTGTCAACCCATATAGTCAGGGACGTAGGAGTGCCCTGGCCCCTCGCGAACTACTGCAGCAGCGACATATGTGGTGACCAGCGCTGACTGCCGACAAATATGCATGTCAAATTTCGACGTTTCTGGTGTAACTCAATGGTCCAGATTGAGGAAGGGAGATATCGAAACGAATTCAATGATAAAACTGAGGGCTAAGAGTCTCCTCAGAGGTAGTACATGTTTGACGAACAAAAAAGTTCATGGTACTGGACAGATTAGGCTTTCGCCTTGCCAATCGCGAGCTCGAAGGTCAGGCTTCAGTACAGCTGTTTCGATCCATCTTCTGGTTTCCTGAGGGGTGAGCGCGCTCCCGTCCATGCATATGAATCTGGTATAATATAAAAGAGCAATTATAAGACAGAGCAGGGTTGAAAGAGGGACGAAGTCGTACAACGCGGAGGAGTGCCTAGGACGGCTGGGCCATTTGGCACTAACAAAAATCTGCAGCGGCACTCCAACGGTGCGAACAGGCACGAGGCGCATCCAGGGGCAGGCCAATCGAATCATTACCCCGGTATACACCGAAATTCGCATCTGAACTGGCGTTCGACGAGCTTGGGCTTGCTTGGCTGCTGACACTTGTCCATCCTTGGGACGAACCACCAACCCCACACGGCCGCAGATCTGGTCACCATTGTTGTGGCCGAGGAGGCAGAGGCCCATGAAAAACTTGCAGCGGGAGAGGATGCCTGGAATACTAGGAATGGCATAGTCAGGAGCGGATCATGCATGGTGAGTGCACCACCTGTGTGCTTCAGCACCCAAAATGAGATCAGGAAGAAAGAAGTCAATGCCCAATCATGATATAGGTGCCACAGCACCTACAGTGAGACGTGAGAAGCAGTGGAACCAAGGCTTCTGATACTTTCTGAACTTTAAAGTGAGCCTTGAGCATGGGAACGTTTCCCGTATGAGACTCGACCTTTTCTCCAAACAAAACGCTTAGACGAAGAGTAGGCATCTTCCTTGTCCCAGTGGGGGCATGGGAGGGCTTGAAGCCCATTGACCATCATGGCCGACTTTTTGAGGCCTGATCAACGTGGCATGTAGAGAGTGTGTCTTTTCCTTTACCGTTTCGTTTTTCTGCAAAGAAGGGCTGCTTAGTCCGCCCACTCATTCAAGACCGGGGCCGTCCGGGATGAGACTGCCTGCCGCAATAGAGGATTGGGCACTCAAGGCAGGTTCTGGGCTCTGCGGGAGGTAGCACTTGGGGCCAGCAGGGTCCTGTGAACATGATAGAGCTGGTATAATGTCTCCAACCAATGCCCCTCAGCCAGGAACTTGCCACGCTGCTTGCTGTCAGGGGGTGTCCAGTACGAACGGAGGGGCGTCCTCGAGGGGGCGTGTATGCTGTGCATGATGATGGGTGCTGTGTATGGGGCAAAGGTAAGGATACCCAATCCACGTATCGAAGCCTCTTTATCCCGCAGGAAGCAACATGACAGTGACGGTGTTGTTGGCTGGCATGCGTGAAAAGTACTCGTCGCTCATGGAACAGTCCCACCATGGTCAAGTTATAGAGCATGATATGGAAAGAGAACAGGCCGAGCAATGGAAGGGTCAACAACCGCGGTTCAACAGGTATAAGTTAGCATGTGTGTCCCCTTTCAATAAACCCAATTGATGAGCCTGTACAGTCGTGACCAGGTTGTTGCTCCAAAGGCTTTCTTGAACTGTTCGAAAACAGAGGTGACCCTGACAGATACAGGTAACGCCCAACATCAGCCACAATTGTAAAACTTCGCATCGTATCGAATCGACTTTCATACCGAGAAGACGGGGGGACTGCGTACGCACTCGCCGTATGCTGGAGACAGTGTGATGTGCTACCGGTATCGAAGGAGCTGAAGAATCTGGTAAGTGATGCTCTCTAGCAAGTCTTTTCTGTGTTCCCGTGTCCGCGAATCGAGAAAAAAATGCTGCCAAATTGGCAATCAATGAAACAAACGCCAGCCCGAGGCTGAGGCTTGAGGCACAATAGCCGCCAGTGGTTCTCTCCAGGGGCGCGGTAAACGGTAGGGTCTCCATTTGCAGGCTCGCTGGCTGACAACGGGCTACCGGCTCTGCAGCTTTCTCTCCTCCCTCACCTCGGCCTATTGCGTGCCGCTGGCCGATGCTTCGACCATGTGCTACTTTGATCAGACACGCTGGAGCTGCGGCTATTGGCGCTGGGGACACTTCCGACAACAGTGCAATAAGGAGTATCGAATGGGCGAAACGTGTGGACTCAAGCTGGTTTATGAAACCAAGGTCGAGAGAGATGTGTGTAAGCTGTGCCACGACATGGAGAAGAAGCAGCGTCGCTATGATAAGATGTACCGGGATGTACAGCGCTGGAGACGGGAGGGGAACAGGAGTGCCACGATAGAGCGTACATGCGGCGAGATGCAAGATGTATCTGGGCAGATCTACCGGATGCGCGAAGAGCACGAACACAGACTACAGTCGCTAGGCCAGGTATGATAGATTCTCATCATTTGTCTCCGTTGTTGCCCTCTACCTACCTAGGTAGGTACTCGATCTCGTCCCCATCCCCGTTCCTGTGCCCTTTCCATCTTACCCACAAGTTTTGTGTGAATCAGTGAGGAAGGAGCGAAAAGATAGGGCAGGTGCGCGGAGGAGGGGACGAATTGAGAGCAAAAACGACGTCAGTGAGGGAGGCGCCTTCCAGAAGCATTGGGGGCAGAATGGAACCATGGGCTAATGGTCGAGCTGTAAGCAGTGACAGCATCAGGGGCATGGAGGGGCTCGAATACGACGAGGCGATCAGCAAGATGAAAAGGCCAGGATTCCTCGACGCCGACGAGTGGTGCAATGTGACGAGCAGAAACGCAAGCGACTCGCGCTGCCTAGCGAGCCCGAAAGGATCCGACACATCAAACCAGATTGCGTGCGGGGATACAGAAGAACAAGACAACGAACAGCAAGTGGCTGGAGAGCGTCTGGAGACGGTATGGATCGAGGGGCCGACTGCTATCGTGACCTAGATTGCAACGACGTCGGCATATTCGTGGCGGCCCTGGGAGTTTGAATCAATCGCACGGACAGCGTTGTACTGCGATTCCTGGCCGCGATTGTGGTTACGGAAAGTCCTTGCCTGCGGACAGAATATGGCAGACATGGCGGTGGATAATTGGGACCTGCGTCTATTTCGTGTGGGCTTTCATTTCAGTTCTTTTCCAATTTGGTCATCGGCGTTTGGCGGCCAAGGCTGTTGTTATCAAGGGTGCACGTTATATACTGCCTGCATTTAGAAAGTTCTCATTCAACGGTCAATAGATACCTATATAATGGCTAGCATGAAGCAGGATAAGCTTCGTGTGCCAGAATGTCTTCACATATTTATACCTTTCCGAACAATTCGCCAACTTGAGGTCGATAAATGAGTGGGTCGGCTGTGCGTGCTAAGCTGGAAGTTGAGCTTCTCGATGCCATGTCCGGGCCTTGGGAGGTGGAAGCAGGTGTACTATAAAGTAGGAATAGCGGTGACTCGCTGCGGTGTTATTGAGAAGCAGAGGGCGGCTCGCGGCACTATTTTCGGGGACGCCGTTCTCAAGCCGTTACAGACAGGGTTTAAAGGACAATACCTTGCCTTGGTCAGCGACCCCATCCCGCATCCACTCTTCAACGGTAGGGGGAAATTCCAGCGCTATCAGGAGGTCTTGTGGTGATGTGTGTGCGCACGCAACTTTTTCTGTCTTCCCGGTGTGCGTTGTGCGTGCGCTTGTGTCTCTATTCTCGCTTATCGGACCTATGCCTTGACCTTTGCTAATGTAGGTCGGGACCCAGGGCAGTCGACGGTGCAGGCATGCAATGCACAAAACGTAGTTTTTGGTGTGGGCGACGTTCCGTCAGGTTGGTATTCCGGAGGACCTAGTACCAATCCGGCTTCCGAAGGCTCATTCAACTTACAGAAACACGCGGATGCGGGCATGAGATGCAGGTTTGAGGCGAGGCAGTCAGGAACAGTGACGGCCGAGTGACGCGTGACGATTGCTGCGGGCTGGCTGTGTGAGGTGGAGTGTTCGAGGGCTTGCTCATATCCATCTTGTGACAGGGTCAGCTCACTGCCGTGGCTAAACGTCATTCAGCAATGACCAGCAGCATGGTCCACTGTCTGTTCGTTTCCCTGAATTCGAAGGCGGAGTTTTCCCACAATGCCCCCTCGCCGGTTACGGGAACCGCGGCGAACTTCGGTACGAAGGGGCTCGCACAGCCACAGATCCATTGTTGCTTGGCTACCAACAAAATCATGTTTCATGGCTGACCGCGCTGACGGCGATGCTGACCTCCAGTCGTGGTAAATTGCCAGCGTCGTTCTGTGTGTGTGTGTGTGCGTGCGCGAGCCGTCCCGACGGCTTGGAGAGAGTTGCGGCAAGATCCTTGCATCCGCCCCTCACTGAGGGTCTGGGAGCTAAAGAAGCGGTGCGAGCCGAAAACGGAGAATCACAAAGCCAATGGCCAGGTCGACGGGCAGGGCTGTGAGCATCACTTGCCCGGTATAGGAAACTCCACCACCAAGCCGCCCACGTGTTTGATGCTCAGTGGACATATTGCAGAGTGAAATTGGTGCCAGGCTATCCGTATGTATCCCTGCGCTCGTGTGCTGCGCGCTGTGTGCTGTGGTGTGTAAGAGACAGCGGATGAAGGCAGTAAGTTCGTAAATGAGAGCTTGCGCGTTGCTGCACACTAGTGAAAGCCTAGTGTTCCCGTGATCTAACTCTGGTTTGTGGCTTGGGTGGGCTGCTATTAACTGTGCTATTTTAAGAAAGAAAAATAGACCTCAATCCATTCTTCTCTGATATCATATTCTGTTTCTTTTTTGTACAGGTTCCTTCCTTGCGCTTCATATCAAACAAATTGAAACAAGAGTACAAGAGTACAATACTATTGGCTGGGCTAGTCCAGGCGAAGCCAGGGCTTGTAAGACAAACAAAAGCTGAGGATGTCCGTATAGAGACGATAAAAAATGGGTATTAAAGAAAGGGTATAAAGACAAATTATGAAGTCGAGGGGCTTTGTTGCTTTTTGTTCAAGCGAAATGAACAACCTTGCTGGATCTCTTTCGAGCTACGATCACCGTGATCCGGAAGCCTGGTACGAGCCTCATTGTCGACAGCCGCGGAGCAAAACTAAGGCTGAAGTTCGAAGAAAAAGATCGTTCCCAAATGACAGATTCGTGAAGTCGTAGTTATTGGCCAGATAGTCCGCATTCATATCATTTCATTTCATTTCATTGCCGCTGCAGCATCAGCAAAGGTACCCACGAGCGGCCCGCTGTGTTCGTCATCGAGCGTTTTGATGCTTGCCGAGCGGTTACTCTGCAATTCTAGATTGTCATCGTCGTCAGTGAGCCAATCTACCTTGACTCCATGTGCGGTGTTGTCGTCCTCGGCGCTTAATTTAGATACTAGATGTTGGTAGCGGGCAACTCTGGCGCCCTGTCCTGCATATGCGAAAGGGGTTGCGGCGGCAACATGACCGGAGTCGTGAGGGCCGATCTCGAACACATCCACCATATTACTATGTGACTCCATTAGCGAGTGAAGTGAGTGAGTTTCCGAGGTCGGGCGAGCGATGGACGTACTTCGAGGTCTTGGCGATTACTCTTTGTAACGCCTCGTGTTCACGCTGAGCTTCGACAGTGTCGTCACCGTCCATGTTCTGGTCAGTGAAGCTTCCATACTGCATGCTGTGGCCATCGTCGTACAGCAGGCGATTCTCTTCGCTCTTGAGCGCTTGTTAACGGCAAGGAATATGGACATGGAGGACCCTGCAGGGACAGGATGCAACACATACCTCTTCGACACTGGCTTTATCGCGCCGGCCAAGGCATGACTGGCAGATCCCCATCGTGAGGCGACAAAGGTACGATCGTCGATGCGGATTCGGGGCTTTCAGGTTGGAAAGTATGCGCGCCTCCGCTATCTTACCATAATCGGGACCCTCTGACGATAGCAATTCTTGGAACAGTCGCCAGTCAGGTGAAGCAGTTCAGTCGCGGAGCTCCTAAGAGTTCCATTCGTGATAGTGCATTTCGCGGTGGGTCCGCTGTGTGAAGCGCAAGCCGGAAAATGGACGGCCCGCTCACGACACTGAGCCGCCAAACACCTCGCTTCAAGCCAGCATTCACTCGGCTTCCATCATCCCATCAAACCATTTGAGCCGTTCTTCACTCCCGCTGTATCCTTGTGCGTTTCCGAACTGCATTTTGAGCGCAAATATACCTCACGATGAATTTCTCGCTAGTTCAACGCACTATGGGCGCACGCATTGTTAAAGACTGCCCTCTTCCTCCGGCCCTTGATTCTGCCCTTGAGCCCCGCTTCGAGGGCAAGCAACCCAAACATGCTATCCGATGGTGACCTCCCTTGTCGTAATGTGCTCATATTACTCTATATTCTTCCCTCCGTGCACTTGTGAGACAAGATTGAAGATGACTGCTGACAGACGAATTCCAAGTCGCCTTGCAGTATCGCCTCGTAGTTGTGGACCAAGGGCGCTCAACTCCTTGTTATTGGCATTGCATTCTTGTCTGGACCAATATCGTGGTAATGTTGATACATGGGGCAGGACCTCTTAATAAATTCACAGAAGTTTGACGGTCTAGAAGCAGCTTGACGTGGGATATAAGGTGGCCAGTGTCGCTCTTGTTCCACGATCTACTGTTCAGTCATCGCAAGCATCACTCAAAGCATCACCTCTGTCCCGACAGTGACCTTCGCGCGAGCCTTTGACCCGGTCCAAGCGTCGTCGTCACCATCTTTGGCTTCCTTTTTTTTGTTCAATTCTTTTCTTCTAGATTCGCAGTTGAGTCTTTCGACCTTCGGGACTTGGACTAAAAGCATCATGGTTCGCGCTCTCCCTTGGACTGTGCTGGCGATGGCGCCGATTACACAGGCTCGATTTGGACGAATTCTACCTCGCGAGAACTCAAATGAGTGCTGTCCCTGCCCAGCGCCTGGTCAGCCGAACAATGGGGTCGGAGTTGTCACTGTGACACAACCTGCCCAGACTGTATATGTCAGTCAGGCGCAGGAATCGCCGAAACATACAGTGACGGTTGAACGTACGGTGACTGCTGAGCCTCACACTGTCTACGTCACGCAGCCAAACAATATGCCATCCGATGCACCATCCAACGGGCCGTCGGACGGTCACGAGGTTGTTGTTACGGTATCGCCACAACCGGAACCTACTCAACAAAATGGACCGCAAACCGTCACCGTTATCAATGGTAACACCCAACCGCCGCAGCAGCAGCAGCCAGATCAGCCTCAGCAACCTCAAGCGCCCCAGACCGTCACTGTTGTGAACGGCAACACACAGTCTGAAGAGCAGCCGGGACCGTCTCCCGTCACCAAGACACTCCAGCCTGAAAACCCTAAAGAAGCCTCGGAACCAAAGACGGTGACAGTTAACGCAAACCCACCAACAAAGATAGTCTCTGTTGTTACTGTGACACAGGGCCAGCCGTCTTCCGAGGCTCCTTAGTCACCATCGGTCATCACCGTTACGCAAGGAGAGCCGTCTCAGGCCCAACAACAGAAGCAGCCTCCGAGTGTCGTTACCGTCACAGCGAGTCCTGAGCCTCCAGCTGCCAACAACACGTCGGCTGCCCAGCCTGAAAGTCCCAAGACTGTTGTTGTTACGAAGCAGCCCAGCGGCCCTAGCGCCCAGCCGGCGACTGTTACGGCACCTCCACAAACGCAAACGATTATTCAGAGTGTTGACCACTACTCTACTTTGACCAAGACGGTTGCTGGCGGAGGTGGTGACAACATTGAGATCATCATCATCAATATCTATACCGGCGAAACATCTTGCAGGAAGAAGCACAGCGGCAAGCCTTGCCATGCTGGCAACCACCAATACATACCTCCTGCAGCATCTGGCTCATCTAGCATCCCATGCCCCTCTGTCAACGCTACCACCAGCGTCGCCACTGTATATAATACAGTTCTCGTCACTCTTCTGCCAGGCAATGGTACCGGTTCAGCGCAGCCCACCGGCTCCAAGGGCTCCATGTCAGCGATGGGCAAGAAACCACGTGCATCTGTCTCGATACGGAAGTGGTAGATCGGCAGCGTGCTAGCCTTCCTATACAATACTTAAGGTACAAAGTAAAAATTGATTATAATGTTGCGGAGGTGGAATGAGAAAATACCGACTAAATTAATCGTGCGAAAGTATGCACTGTACAGACGAATATCTGTTCATCTAGGACTCTTATTTAATTTTCTTTTCAGCTTAATTCATTACCTTCACTGGTTCAAAAAAATCTGCAAGTGATCCCTCACATGCTCGTTCACGCGTGGCCGTCTTCAACACATGCAATTCGTAGACTATGACAAGAAAGGCTGAAAAAAAAATAGAGGGCGGAAGGACCTCAAATGCCCCTCCAAAGTCTCGACATCTAACGGCTGGATTAACAACAGCTCTCTCATCTCTTTTCCCGCTGCTCCAGGACCTCTGCCTTTTGAAGTTGAAATGCTGTGCAGACCTTGGGACAGAATGTCTACAGACCCACAGTGTTGGTTCAACGTTACACGATGGTCAGTGGAGCCCGTTGGCAGATGTTGAAATTGGTACGCATGGATTACGGTCCACGACCCCTTAAAAGCAGCTTCTTTATTCGAAACCTGAGACAAAACCGTCAGCTGTACAACGGCACCGACGTGAGACACTGATTTACGGATCTTTCTCGGCGACTTCATCCTTCTATGTCGTCCGTTCTGAGTAACGCTTCACTTAACCATGATTTGGTCTCTTTTTAAGAGGCTACTCAGGTTCTTGTTCAACCTCTCGGTTGTCTACTTACTGAGCACCTTACCCTTTTGGATACTGCCGTTCATCAATGGCGTGCTTGAAGGAGGGTTTGCAGGACGAAGTCAAGAGTTGCAGGCTCCCGTTTTGGTGAAGACGATACTACAGAATTATCAGCTCGTTCAACAGCTAGAAGCTGTGGCGCCTGCTGACGCCGGATCATCAGTTCATGATATCTCCTTGCCGCCATACCACCTAGTTCAACTGCGTCAGCCATTCGAATGGCACCAGCGGCTGGGGCTTGCAAAGTATGATGCTCCGGCCGGCCTCTTTGATGTGCCACCGGACCAGGCCAGCAACATCGGAGATCCTTTCTCATTAGACACACTGTATCGCAAGATAGAAAGCCCAGGTAACCAGACGGCCGGGTTACCGTGGCATCATTGGGTCTATGTATCTGCGCAGCCATTCCGCACTCCAACGACATATAACGACGAGTGGGACGAGGCGTTCAACGACCTCATTCAATACCATTATGCCAACCCAGCAGCGAAAAACGCAGTTTCATTATGTTTCTTGTCCAGAACGCTGGTTCTGCATGGCTCAAGACATGAGAGGCCCTTCTTTATTGCACTTCACAACAGAACGGCATCCATCTGATGAGCTGAATTCTGGTCCACGTCCAAAAGTCCCAGGCTATGAGCCTGTGACCGTGCGTGTCATTGAGCTTCCACTTCAGGACCACAGAAGTATACCCATCATGCCCGGCGTCTTCCCGAGTGCTTTCAATCAGCTTCGAAGCTTTACCACCAATGAAACTGCGTGGCAGATGTATGAGCCATACTCCAGAACGGTCCAGGTCCTCCGTCGGTCGTTCGAGACCATCGGAGCGAAAGAACGTCAGCATCCGTGGACGGTCGGCCTACTCAAATATCTGGAACGGAGGTTCCATGGTTCCACGGGCTCCTTGATGGACGTGCGCTCCCACAGAAGGTCTCGGTTGGTCGGCATTTGGATGGGCAAAAATGTCTTATATCAAGGTATCTGGGCCTTGATCAGGTCTCTGATCCCACGCTGGGAGATGAACGACCCGGCAAAAGATTTAGATGAAATCACCGATCCGGTTGCTGGACTTTTCTCGGACTTGAGCTTTGGTACACAGCCGGATTTCAACAATAACACATGGTCGATACTTGGAGATATGGCGGATCAACCAATTTTCGATGACAAACAAACCACACTGTTGATGTAAAGTCTCACGAAGAGCATTATGGACGCATTCGTGAAAACATTACCGGCTACCATGCGAGACTCATTGGATGAATTAGCTGAGGGGGATAATGAATTCTTCGCATTGTACTTGAAGGGCCAGAAGGACTCATTCGAACAGGATCCGTTTATGGACTACGGGGAAGATAAGTCTTAATACGTAGCAAGGGCCTGTTCTGATGTTCTCTTGCTTTACGTATCACCACTCACATGTTCATATATTGAACTAGACGCCGTGTATTTATTCGAACATCCTCCATTTCTAAACCATACCTTTAATACATCACTGATGGCTCTCACGCCTCAACTGCCTCCCAATTTTTCCGAATCACCTCGGCAATGACTCCATGGTCCTCATGCTGTTTCAACCCGCTGACAACCACCACTGCAACGACGCCCTCCACGCCCTGGACACGGATCGGCACACCACCGCCATGGATCGCATACTCGCCAGCTTTCTCAGAGCCCAATCCGAACTTGGCAGTGAAAGCAGCCTCGTCGCCCTGGAACTTGCGGCCCATCAACCAGCTGCTGACACCGAACCGCAGCACGGTGGCACGCTTGCGAGCCACCCAGACGGAATTATCTGGCGCGATCCCCGATCCCGTTGCGCTCTGGAACAGCACGCTGCCGTTGGCGAGGCTGATGGAGATGAGGGCAGGGCGAGAAGGTGTGAATGGGAGGAGGCGCGCGTGAAGAAGTTGACCTAGTTCCCATGCGTCTTGGGCTGTGAAGGATGTGAGAGTGAAGCCATCTCCGCCGACTTGGGCTTTGAGAAGAGTGTCGACCTAGATTTTTGAGAAGTGTCAGTGAATAATGCACGCAATGGCGAATTGATCCTGACAATACTTCAACTCGTAGCAACTGGCCGATGCGTCACATTCCCAGTGCGATTCAAGCAAAGTTCAGGGCTCGAATCAATAAAAGATATAAAAATTAGCTTACTTCGCTTGGAGGACTCTCAATTGCAGTCGGCGCCGCAGTGCTCCGCGTCGCAGCCAGAGTCTTCCCAAGGCCGTGACCTGCCTCAAAGGTGCGCTTCCAGACAGTCTGAGACGTTATGTCTTATACTCTCAATATTTTTCGCACTATGGGGAAAAATTGGTTCGGAAGTTCGAGTTGGTCTTTTGTTGCTGGGTGTCACAAAAATTGATAAGATGACGTTTCACATCCGTTCTGGAACTGGTTCGCCGTTAAAGTGGAATTCGCAACCATCGGCCCGAATCATAGCCACTCCACTAGGGTGAGGCTCAACCTGAGCGGAAGCTAGTTAGCATCCGAAGTGGAGGTTTTAGTTCGGAAAGTTTGGGTCTTTAAATGGACAATCTGACCCTGACCATTCAATACTGCGATACACTTAATTTCTTATGTGTTGGGGGCAGCCGAAGTTCCCTGCACTGAATTCTATAAGTAGCCATTCGCAGGCTCAACTCTGACGGCAAATGGACGATAAAACCAACATGTTAGTAAGTGTTTCAGTTCGAGTAGGAATTAATTACATCACGGTCAATGCAAGGTACCGAAATGTGAATGACACTGCTGCAATAGCCTCAATTGACTCGTCGGGTAGAAGAGCCGAGAAGTATATTTTTATTAAATCTTGTAGAAAAGCAGAATTTGTAACAGTAAGTTGCTCTTTCAAATTGGATTTCAACGAATAGCAGAGCGCAAGTCTCTGAAGGTCGTATCACTAGACCACCGCATCTCAAACAAAGCTAAAGGCCCAAGCAAGGAATTCAGGTAATTGACAATGCAAGACTTCAAGGCTTCTCGCGGACTTCCTCCTCATGCATAGAAGCCAGCTGCGTTTCCTTCTCGACTTGCTGCAAGTCAAGATGCACGACGGCATCCTCACCGTCGAAAATGCGGGCAATTTCTTCCAGAGTAGGGCCCTTGGTTTCGGGGTAGACGAAGAAGACGAAGAGGAGCTCGCAGAAGTCCCAGAGGGTATAGAAGAGCATGAAGTGCCAGTGCTTGGGAAGGTTGTTCCAGGCGAGCTTGTTGGTTTGGCTGGAATTCATGTTAGACAGTGTCTCAGAAACGGGATGATCATACATTGGGACATAGACGGGGTAAAAGGTCATTGCAAGTGTACATGGGAGTTTGACGTACTTTCCAATAGCAAGAACAGCCTGTACGGTAATGTTCATGATAGTCATACCCTTGGCACGAAGGTGGAAAGGCAGGATTTCGAGAGTGTACGCGACGAGAAGGCCAGAGAAACCAATGTCGTAGAAGATACCGAAGAACCAAACAAAGACGATCTGGGCGTATCCAGAGCCGGTGTTTGTGTAGGCAACGCCGCCTTTCGGGTTATCTGCGCTTGGCGCGACGGTGATCTCCGAATTCTCGTAGACCGCACCAGTGATGGTCCAACAGACGAAGGAGACGACCATACCGGTGATGGCGGTAAGGAAAAGAGGTCGACGGCCGATCTTGTCGACGGTGAAAGCGGCACCTACAGAGATTCCGAGATCGAGGATAGTTTTGCCAGCCATCAGCTGCAATCATACCGTGTTAGCCTATTTATTGCTCACCGATCTGTTCTCCGTGTGTTGAACAGTGGAGTATGACATGGTTACTGGTACTTACAGCCAACTTCTTGTTCTGCTCCTTAATACCCGCGCCTTCGTAGATGATGTCCATGTAATTGGAGAACAAGGCATTACCAGAGTACTGCGAAATGATGGCCAATGACATGATAATGGCCAATCTCCACCGGTTGCCCTTGGTCTTAAGAAAGTCGAGATAGCTAGTAGCCTTCTTGGTTGAGCGATCGGCTTGAATGGTCTCCTTAATCTCACGATACTGGAATTGAACGGTGGCGTTGTTTTCATCACCTCCGGCGTGGTGCTTGGCCAGAATAGCGAGAGCCTGCTCGGACTTGTTCTTGTTGATGAGGAAACGAGGAGATTCAGGGATCCACCAGATACCGATGAGCTGGATGAGAGAGGGGACCGATTGGATGAAAGTAATGGAGCGCCATGACCGCTCGCTGTTGATGGAGGCAGTACCCCAGCCTACCACAGAGACGACTGTTGTGCGGTTACAGAATTAGAATCGGTTTATCACGGTGTCTGGAGGGGGCGTCAGGACTTACTCAGGGATCCCAAGTTCCAGAGACAGTTGTACACGGTAGTCAAGGGACCACGGTGCTGGGGGTGGCAGATCTCAGTCAACAGCATGGGAGAGCAGATCTGAGCCAGCGAATTGCCGAAACCGAGGATGAATCGACCGCCGATGTACACTATTGACTTTGAGTTAGCATATATATCTCGCTACCATAGTCCTTGTCACCCAGATATGAAAAATTTCCTCACGGACTAAATGAAGGAGTAATACATACTTCCATAGCCATTGCAGAAGGCAGAGATGCAAGAACCGAGAATCATGATCACACAGCCCACCATGATAGTAGGCTTTCGGCCCAGACCATCGGCCATGTGCGGTGCAATGAAATAGGCAATAATGGAACCGATATTGAACATTTTGATCAAGATTCCAAGCTTTTTATCGTCAGCAGATTCCGGGTAGTGCTTCCAGCGGTCAATCTGCTGCGACGTGTTGACGAGCATGCCATCGTAACCCGTCGTGGCAGAGGCAACGAGCAAGAAGATGCTAAGCGTGTACAGCTTGCGCAAATGCGGTTCTCTGTACCAGGTGACCTTCTCGAAATGGGGTGCTTCGGCAACAGCAGAGTAGACATTTTCCCGAATCGTGGAGGACATGAGCTGCTTGGGAGCAGCGGCTGCGAGGCCAACTATGACGAAAAAGAGGCGGAGGCGATGACTCTACAACGAGAAAGAAATAGAAAGAATAGTCTCAAAGTATTTGTCCAAAGAGCTGTTTTCGCTGTCAAACACTCTTCTTGCTCAAGTCTGTCCCCAGGGAGACAAGGCTGATGTATGAGGGAGGACGAAGCTTGATGCGAGCACGGTCTGACGAGCATCAGATTTCCTGGGGAAGGGTATCTACGAGATATATACAAATCTTGATGCTACCCAAATTGAACTTCCATGCCCACAAGGTATCATTCGGGTCTCGGCTCGACATGGACCAGGGGACAACTTAGTGCATGTAGGTGCCAGCCTCTGGATGAATTCAACAAGCGCCTCGCTTCGCATGTCAACCACGCGAGCCAAGTGCGTTAGTTTTCCATAAGAGAGAAAATATGTCAGCTTGGTCGACAAAAGAAGTCTAGTCTTTGACACAAGGACGAATCTCGACATGCAAATTATTGGAAGGCGTCTAGACCCTGGGCGGGTGCACACGAGCTGGGAGCCGGAAAGACGGCAATCCTACCCAGAAGGTTCACATCAGATTCTTCACAGGAAGCAAAAAGCCCATTGACTACCTAGGTACCTGGGTAGATTAACAATATACAATATACTGTACATGCCTCCATGTAATGGGCTGGAGCGTGTTTCCCCCCAGCCAGCCCCAGCCAGCCCAGGCTGGGAGATGACTGGGCGGTTCTTGCGAAACGCTAGTATGCAAGCCACGGGACCTTTTCTTTGTCTTTCTCCTCAACCCCAAACCCCGACCGGCCGGTTATAACATATGGCGCCGTGTTCCATTTTTACCCTTTGGATCGGGCCAAGAAGAAGTATGCAAGTTGCATTTAGCCGCGGGAGAAAGTAGCCGCACATGCATAACTAAGCAGGGCAGCAGTTGGGGAGATGGAGGGAAGGAGGGAAGGAAGGAGGGAAGGAGGGAAGGAAGGAGGGAAGGAGGGCCAGGATGCTCTGATCGTAGCTGCCGTTCCTTTCTCTAGTTCGAAGACAGGTCGCCTCATTTTCAGCAGTAATTATGGCAAAGTCGATTCCTAGCCGCGCCATTGGCGAAGTGTCCCGTGTGAAAATCTTGCCCAGATTCATTCAGACTGTGTCTGGTAAGACATGAAGCTAGTGCGTCTACTCCGTGTATTCAAAACTAAGACACGATCTTGATTAAGAGTGGGTTCATGCGTTCAGGGCAGCTCTACCGCCAAAACATCACACCACCATAACGAAACATCCTTTGACCATGCAAACATCGTTCACGATGTGCTTCATGCGCCACTCCCCGGACCAACAACCGAAATTCCCTGCACAGGACTCCTTGACCCGCTTTCACAAGCCTTTCTCACATATACGATCCCCAGCCCCATCGAAATATTCGATGTTGGCTTCGCCTTTCTCCAGCGCTCAGGTCGCCCGGGTTTGCGGGCCGACATTCCCATCCACGTGACGCCAAGCAGGTCGTCCGCCTGATGCTCAATACAGCCCTGCCGAGTCACAGAACCTCGCCAAATAAAAGATAAATGACATGGTTATGACTTGGAGATTTCATCGCGTGGCTTGAAGGAGGAGACAAATAATTCTCAAAGACACGTACAATGCTTATATCTCAGCTCATTATTTGGGCAGAAGGCACGAGGCGACCTCGTTCTCGCCCAACCTGGCGGCCGCACCTCGGTGAGTAACGAACGGCTGGCTGTCCAAGATGTCAGCTGGGGAATTTTGTCGATTTTCGATTTTCGATTTCTCTTTTGTCATCCTTCCTCGTGGCGGGAGCGCTCAAACGGTTAATCACGGAATTGACTGCCCCAGCCCGAGATGCTCCGCCGTTGCACAGTTGACATGTTACCAACAGCATCCATCGATCGACAACAACTGTTTCCACACAGCGACTTGCTAATCTCTGCTGCAAAAATGAATGGCTGACGTTAATGATCCCACTTTCAAGAGTACTTCAACTCCAAACCAGCATATCTGCAAATCTTCCCCAACCTGATCCCCTTCACGATCTCCCCTCTTGCTCCCTCGAGACCTGGTCCTCCACCATCCATCACTCCGCATCTACCAACACTAGCCCCAGACCAAACATTTTCCCACAAATCCCCTTTATCCATTGCACGACCGATTTCCCAAAACATTCCAAAGCAGGCTACCCCATTTGGAGATGTTCCCCCAGCTCCTCCACCCCGATTGGCGACCTGCTCACTCCAAACCCATGCTCCCCAGACGCCAGACAAATAAGCCTAATCCTGGATGACCTAGGGGTGGTCCCTCGTGCTGCCCTCCAGCCGGTTCAAATCTAGCTGAACTTAGCGCGCAAGGTGCCCATCTGCCCCCCGGAGTTTTATGGCTATTTTGCCTAAATGCAAGCTTTGCCGGATGCCCGCCTTTGCTGATTTCTTGGTGCCGGGGGCGGCTGGCTCATCACGCCACATGGACTGTCATCTGGTCTGTGGCGGCACGTCGTTTACTTGTGTGAGAGGACTCATATTTCGTGTCGCAACCGAGTATCGGGCATGGCAAATAGATGGATTGACGCTTTGTGGTGATTTTATGATGAAAGAGTTGCATAGAGGCTGTCAATACTGCCAAGCCCGCTCCGTGTAGGTGCGCCTTAACAATTCTGCTCGGTTCTAAATCCAAGGGAAAGTCTCTTCACGAGCAATTTTATTTGAAGTATCTGTCAAAATTTGCAGGGAACAAAATAGTCTTATTCCGTTTTGCCTATTCTCGCTGTTGTCTAAAATCCTGCCAGCTCAGTCTGCATATTGATTCCATAAGCTCGTTCAGTCCCTCACTTGATGTTATTACAACAATATTGGCTATCAAACAGCAGCCAAGAAATTCTCTCTTGAGCTGCCACACCGATTCGACATCTGTTTGTTGTCCATGGGCCGTTCATCCAACCGACGAGTCGTGTAGTATACAATTTTGCCGACCTCGTGCTCGTAAGCGTCTTCATGATATCAAACAACGACTTCTGTCAGTCATTGCTCCCCTCTATGAGCAAGCAAACCTCCAAGCCGATACCTATACACTTCCGCAACAATAAATTTTCACATTTCATCTTCGACGCCAGCACCACCTTCGGCATCAACCATGACTTGATCGACTCTCTGCGTTGCAACTTCTGTCAAGCTTTCAGATACTGACATGGATAGGTCAGACATGCCTCCAGCAGATCCGGTCTCTAGCGCCTCGATGCTGGCCAGGGCTTTCTCAAACCGCTCTCTCTCGATCTTGAGAGTTTCTCGCTTCGTGGCCGTGGCGTCGTCCTCTTCCATCAACCTCTCATAGACTGCTGCGGCGTCAGGACCACGGATTCCCAGGTGCGCCTCTAAATAGTATGATAGCTGGCGCCGAATCGAAGGGATCATGCGACAAATAATGCGCTGAGAAACCGCATCAGCAAAGCGCAGGGCAGCGAGGCGGTAGTAGCCCCTAACATATGCCACCACCTCAATTTCACGAGCGAACTGGTCTTGGCCGAGCTTAGCAAGCTCTGCCTCTCTCTTCTTCGTATCTTGGATGCGTTTGTCCTCAGACAGTTGGTCACCTGGAACGTATTTGCCAGGATCGGGCCCGATGGCTTTCAAGCGCATGTAATGTCGAAATCGTGTAAGTTCCAGAAGCTCATCATCCTTGTATCGCTTGAACGCTTCTTTGTTGAAGGTCAGCAGTCGTTCCGTCTCGTCGTTATAGAGTAGAACAAGGTCGTGCTCTATCTCTCGTCTATGTTCCTCAAGGCAGCTACGAAGATGCTTTTTTGCTTCTTTGTAGATGGACCTTTTCTTAAGGTTCTCCAAAGACTTGGTTAGGGTATTTTCCAATAGGAAAAGCAACTCCTTCATGGCCTGTCTGATAAAAACATCCATAGGGCCCTTCCACGGTTTGACCGCCTCGAGGGCGAGGTCCCCGTATACCTCATCCGAGGTTCGATCGGGCATGCCCGCCGTCGTTTTAGACTCTATTTCTTCCCGAACTTGTCGGAGCGTGCGAAAACCACGCCCAATGTCCGTGAATTCGGCAAATGGTTCTGGCAGGACGGCCTTTCGGAGGGCTGGCATTCGAGGGGGGCCACCAGGACCTCCTCTTGGTGGCCAAATATTCTGCTCCTCTGGCTTGACGTGGCCGTTAGATGGCGCAGCTCCTCCATTTATTGAACCGTCTGTGCGTGGTCTCTTGGACGGCGTCGTGGTGACTGCCGTCGATCTTCGTTTTGACGGGGTGACACCTGTCTGAGTAGTCGCAACAGATGCAGTGTCCGACTCATCATCGGATATCTCGTAGACCGGGAAATCAGACTTGTCTTTTAGCGTAAATTTGGGCTTGATAGCCAGCAAACAATCGCGAAAGTTGTGTGGAAGCGTGTTGAAGCGTTTCATAAACTCAGTCAACTTGGCTCTGGCAGAGTCGGCGAATGTTATGAGCCCGGTCTGTATCTCAAGTTCCACGTTGTCAGGCAGTTCAGGTAGCGTTGACAACTGTTTCATTATCTTGTCGAGCTTCTGCTTGACTTTATGCTTGATGTTCGGGAGGCTGTTTTATCTTGATCAGTAAGAATGAATAATAATTTTACGGTCTTCATGGGCTTCAACTCACCTCTTGACAAACTCTTCTCCAAGGCGCTCTGAAAGGAATGATTTAAGCTTCTCCACTCCACATCGTTCAGAGAACTCATGGAATGCAGCTGGCCAATTGTCAAGCGAATGTTCCTCAAATACAAGCTCTTCCCATTTCTTGAGCTCATCAAGATCTTTACCCTGAGGACGAGAGGTTATGAAGTAGCCCAGTCCGGTTGTATGGGTTTGCCGCTTCATGATGGCAAGCCACTGGTCGTGATTACCGCCTTCGGGTAAAAGATCTGCTTTGGTAAGCACGCCGATGGTCCTTGTGGAGGCTCCGAGTCGTCGCGTGAGGCCAAAAGTGGACGAGTTCTCTGCGTCGCTATTCATAGGCATAGCACATATGATGATAGCAGATGGATGCTGGATGTAAGCCTTGGACAAATTACGAACGACGTTGACTAGGTAGTCATCGCGAGCATCGGCAGGGTTCTGGAAAATCCCTGGCATGTCATAGAAGGACAGGTCTGGCAGATCTGGACCTTTGATTTCCAGTGCCACGATATTCGGCGAAAATTTGGCCACTGTTGTCTCGGCTGCTTCTGTCACAGGAGTGGTGACAGCAATACTGCCAGACCCTGGGATGAAAAGGCTGTGGTGCTTATCGTCGTTGAGTATAGCAATCTGCGCCCATCGCAAAACGTCTTCAATTTGGTTCTTGTCATGCATTGTTTTGAATTCATGAACAGCTGCTATCGGCTGTTTGCGCCAAGGGAAGAACGGGTCTTCGTCGGTCACGTCTGCTTCATTGATAGACCGATCAAGCGGTGGTTGGTAAGAATACTCCTTTCTAATCCACACACGACATGACCAGTCACTGTTTCTCGAGACACGGATGTGGAGGGGGCAGCGTGTGCAAGTTCCCTCACTTCGAGGCAGATCAAGATTGGCGAGCCCGGACATGAGGCTGGATTTGCCAGCAGACTGGTCGCCGACGAGAACCAGCTCGGGTAACTGAACTTCATGAGAGACGCCAAGTTGCTGCAGCTCACCGAGTGTATCGTTGCATTCTTTCAGCTTTTTGCCAATATCCTGGAACGAGGTATTGAAAAAGCTTTCATCAGGATTGGGCGGCGTAGGAGTAGTTGCGCCATTCACAGGCACACGAGATCTAATCTCTCGAAACAGAGGAGCTGGCTCTATGCTTCGCTCACTAGGCGGTGCTATAGAAAGTCAGAGATTGAGACGTCTTGACAAACAATCAGAAGCGATCACTTACGAGCATCAGATCTTCCGTTTCGACTCACATGGTCAGGACGGCGCACGGTTGTCGATCCATCATAATTTGACACAGAAGATCTCATATCTTCCTCATTCAAGTCGTCATCCATGGCATTGTAGCTTCGTCTACTCGAATGCGAAGCGTCTGGGTCTTGCTTGATAGACTGGTCCGATTGACCTCCACGGTGACGTCGCAAAGTAGACGTGGTCATGTTTGGTGAAAACGCTGTAGCGAGAAACTTCTAGATTCCGCTCGGCGAATATACCATAGATTACGAATGAGATGCTGCGGAAGAATGCCCGGAGGCGAAGTCGCAAAGGGCATATGTCGGGATTGCACAGCAAGAAAGGAGAGAAGTGGGAGAAAGAGGCTGCAGTGCGGAATTACAGAGAATCGTTGCGAGAAGAAAAATTCAAAAAGTATCTTAAGATCAAACGCAGCTAGCAAAGTGCTTGTGATAGAGTACAGAAGGGAGGATAAAGGCGAAAGTGAAGCAAAGGTGAAGCGGACGCCTAATCGCGTGGGCTACAAACGAGGCGCTGTCGAAGCCAGCTCAGATTTGACACCTGGCGAGGATAAAAACTGATAGTGCAGATATGTATCGAGTAGATGAGACGCGCATCGAAAGGCTTCTTCCCTCTATTAACAATTGCTTTAAGGTTTAAAAATATTATTCCCATATTTATGACTATATTCTACTTGCTTTATCCTCTCAGGTCGATTGGAATCGTGCTTAGTCGGTCGCATTGTTAACATGAATTAATGATATCTGGAGTTGCGACAGTGCATGGCGACCAAAAAGTGGGTGGCTGGGATGCGCTGGCCTGACATTTCAACAGAGCAAGAGTTAAAACAGGAGCCAAGGATGGCCATTTAGCCCAACTGATAATGGTCCCTGCATCTCTAGGTAGGTCATTGATTGACTCAGCTGCCCCCTGCTGTGAGTCTTGGCGGACACTTACACGCTGTTTGGAGCATTTATATCCAGGTGCAAGACATCCAAAACTGTGGCGTTGCGGCCCGTCGTGGGCCTTCGCATTCCCTCTGCTACATGTCAAGGCCGCCGACAGCTCCAATATAGATGGGCTGCTTAGATCGCACCTTGTTGAGAAAGTTTGGAATCAGCTGCGTAGGGCATGAAGCCGATGTCCTGGTTTTGCGGTTGACCTTTGGGTATCGGATGAGCCCATATTGAGAACTTAGCAATGGCACCAACGAACCTGTCATGTCATACGGCCATTGCTTTAATTTTCAGTTTCCGCAGCTTTTATCTTTGTCATTTCTCAGACAAATTTCCATTTGACCTGCCAGAGAACAAAGCGTGTGCCGTGCCATTGCAACTGATATATCACCGCAAGAACCGTGTCAGAATAGAATTGTAATCTAATGTCATTCGCTTGATATGGTATCACTGTCTTCCATCTAGATCCAACAATCCCCTTGAAGCCCCGTATGATCTATCGTGTACTGTGAAATGCAAATCACCACCTCAGATATCGTTGCGCCTCCCACGGACCGCACGCAGCATAGCTGGTGACCGAGAAGCACCTATACATGTAACCATGTGTCACCTTTTGAACCATTTATTTTGTAACCTTTTATTTGTCCAATGTTTTCTTTGTATGTCGTCTAAGAGTCTTCTCGGTGGACGTGAGTCCGGCTTGCTGTGCGAGGGAGCATGGGGCTGCCGGACCGACTGGTTGATTTAGCAACATGCTTGCCATCAAAGGGGTCCAAGTTCAACCGCCGGACATCGGCTGTGCGCGGTGTGTGTAGTGGCGGAATCGTCTGCTCGATCGCAGGTTTCTCGAAGCTGACAATGCGAACGGGAGGCGGGCGGTGGAGCTTGCGCTCGGGAACGCTGTAGATGTACGTGGCAAGGAGGACAAGCGATGTGCCTGCCAGGAACTATTCCTCCAGTATTAGCATTTGCGTGATTTCGAGTCACACCATTATGCAAAATGGCAGCAACTTACTGTAATGTTGACGGTAAAGTCAAAAATCCACACACTGAAAATAAAACTGATGACAATGCTGATGCTCGTCGCAAAGTTCTTGACAATGTTGTCCGCGTCCCGAATCACCAAGCTGGCTAACAGGCCGCCGGCAGCCTGAAGCAAGATGGCAGCCCAAACAACTGCGTTGTAGCCCTCGAAAAAGCCGTGTTCCCTGATGCCAGCGCCATCCTGATATACACAACCGCCAAGGAAGGCAGCAATGAGAGAGTAGAAACTCAGTTGAACGTTGCGCATCCAGACACTAGCATTTGTGGCGCTCTCTTTGAGCAATTTCTCAAAGTAGACCCCTGCAAGACCTGATACAATCGCCGAGATCAGTACGGCCGAGACACCGACGGAAAACACCATTATGGGATCGGCAGGCGGCAAATCTTTAGCAATGCCTTCGTACGTGGCGGATCGCTTGCTCAGATGCAGTGCGGGTTCGGGAATCGCTGCGCCGGCGACAGTCTGGCCCAGTTCGTGTTTCGAACGCGGAAAGAAGTGATCCGGAACCCCGTGCAGGAGGAACGAATCAGCTGGCTTCTCGGATGAGAGCAAGGAAACTATGCAGACACCGAGGGTGAGGATGATTAGTGAAACCCAGCCCTTGAAGCCCAATTGTCGTCGCAAGAGCATGACGCTAAAGACAGCCGTCGTCAAAATCTATAACTCTAGTTAGTGATGCAACATAGAAACAACAGCCTCGACTGCTGCGTCACCGCAAGTGGTTTACCTTGACTTGGTACAAGACCTGGAAATGAACAGGGTCAAGGTTGCCCACGGCCACATATTGAAAGAGGTTCTGTAGAGTGTAAAGCGCTGCGGGTCCAGCTAACAGCCAGCCATCGCTAGAGAAAACGCCATTGTAAATCTGCTCGAAGAGAACGGTCGCGGGTGTGCTCGGCGCAAGAGTTTTCGATGTCTCGTACATTGCCAGTGTCAGGGACACGGCAAGCTTGATCACCTCGTTGAAGAAGACGGCCGTCGAAGTAAAGTATCGGTGGTCGCCATGGGGGGGCATGACTCTCGAGTAATGCATCACCTGGCATAATTAGTTTTGATCTTTGCAATAAAGCTGTGGTAGCCGACGAGGACGGCGGTTCATCATGAGTGCAGGGCAGGCGTACCAGTATCAACGCTGAGTTTTGAAAGGTCAACTACGTAAAATTTGTCAGTCAAATGTGAGCATTTTTTTCGAAGCCTACTAGTCGCGTGCCGGTTTCGACCCTTTAGCGACGATGTAAGAAAGCACATACAAAGACTAAAGATAGATTCTTGACAAGTCCACTTCCCTGGCTGTCATGCTTGCCAGCAGTGCCCGTTGCCCTAGAGGCAGCGGTCTCGAGAATGACCATGACTGCCGATTCTTGAAGACCGTTTCGCGAAATCGGTAGCGTCGCACGAAAGAAGTGACGTCCGGGACCGGCTAATTGATTGCGTGAATGCACCTCAGCCGAAAGAGCGACCAGGGTCAGCAGGAAGCCTGCCGAATACTTCTCTGCTTGTTCAAGACAAAAGGAGTGACTAGGCGCACAACAGTAGAAAGAGAAGGGAAAATGAGAGTAGTATCAACCATGCAGCAAATGTCCGGCTGCTGGAGAGGAGAAAGGGAGAAGATTGTGGTTCACGAGACCAAACCAGCCGGAAACGATGAGACGAGCACAGTCGCCGATCAAGCCAGACCAAACGGGTCAGGGAGGTGCAGCTTTTAGCGTTGCACCCACAAACAGAGAAAAGTGGCTGAAGCTAGTTTAGGCTTTGGGATTCTGGGGATCCGAACCAAGAACAGGACTGGCACTAGGACTGAAGGGTGGTATTTGCGGTCAGAGAAATTGAAGCTAAGCTTGGCCAAAGCCAGGAAGTTCGCATCGAGGCACGTACTATGATACCAAATGTAGTTTTCCAAGCGCAAAGCAATAAATGCTTTTTCCATTTAAAGGGATGACTGGATAGGAGAACAAGTGCACACCAGTGCCTGGAATTGACTGATGCGATGGATGACGTCCTTTGTGTCGGTCCTCGCCAGCAATTGTCTTTGATGACCGCAGCTGGGACTTGGCGTGGCAGAAGCTGCATACGCACAGGCCAGAGCATTGCTACATGGATGGCAGCAGGCTGGGGCTTTACACCAGACAGCTTTGATGGTCGATCCAGAGCGCTCACTGGCACCACTTCCCATCACTGGATGATAAACAGTCTTGTTTGGTTTGCGGCATCCCATTCGCTCTGTCTCCCTGATTTCCGCGTCTTGGCAGATGCCCAGACGGCAAGGAAGCGAGCGGTCAAGGCCAGGGGCTTCGATGATGTGCACTCGGGCACAAGATTCGCAGCAAGGAGCTGAGAAGCTTCACTTGCATGACACACAGCTTCAAGCTCATTGATCAGCTCCTTGCCCTGCAGTGCCCACATCGCAGAGTGACGCAGCGCAACTCGCACTGCGCCATCCATTCAGCCACTGCTGCTCTGGCAGTCGCTGCCGAATGTGATGCAGATCATGACAGCATCGACGCGGCCCTGGATCAACGTGTCAGTGAATTGAATGCGACACCAACCGTTTACCGTATTTTGCTCCTTCACTTCAACCGCGTGCAGCGTGCCATCGAAGCATACGCACATCTTTTTCGTTAATCTGCTTCCTTTCCAACTACTACAAGTACGCATTGTTGCAATATCAAACGCTTGAAGAAGAAGAAACGTTCCAGAATTAACCAGATGTGGCTCAAACATACCATGATTCACCCATGACCTTCCCTTGATCTGTGAAGTCGAGGGTGCGCGTGGCCTCCGCTCAGGGGCCAACTCGAGAAAATCTCCACTACTGATTACATACGGGCACCACTCCCAAAGTCCCATCATCGCGAAACACAACCAGCATAGCGATCAGGTAAATGTACAGGTAGAGCATTGAAAACCAAACGTAAAATCTAAACTGCTATGTACCCCTGTTTGCATACAAGACCAGTCCTTTTAAATCGAGTACCATAGACCAGAAGATTGATACCATTCACCATTTTTGATCCATTTCCCGTCAGCTACGCGTCCTAACATTTCATGTAAGCGCAAAGTTTCGCTCATCAATCACCGTGTTGCCTGACCGAAGGCCCGGTATTGCCTCTTGCCTGTCGAAATCTTCTGCTATTATGTCCCAAATCGCAAATAGGCCCTTCATGGCATCGAAATCGTCTCTCAGAGGCGATGATCTGTACTTTGTTGATCGCAGACACGGTTCTTTTTGCACCACCTTCTTCATTCGGTGCCACAGCTTCAGCTTAGGCTCAGGGGTCGAATCCGGCGGCTGTGGCAGACTTCGCTCTTTTCGTCGGAAGTTCCAAACGCTCTTTTGTGAAAGAAAAATACTCGCGCTGATTGTTGGAACGAGCATGTCTCTTAAGCCCTGGTCATGGCCCATACTTAACCCATCAAAATGCTCCAGCAATGTCTGATGGCTATAGCTTCTGAAAAAGGACAGTGAACCGATCTCAAACTGAGGAATATCGCCAGATGGTCCAAAAGTACGCAACCATGTGGTGAAGGCTTCCGCTGGGGAATTAACTGCATCTTCCTTTGCGCCTCCGATACCGAAACTCGAGGACCACTAACCCTTTGTGAGCTTCTCATCGGCGACGCCTGCAAGAGCCAGGAGCGGCTTTTGGTGACGATTCCGCGAATTGACTTCTCGCTCATTGTTGGTGTCGGAGTCTAGCAGCCAAGACATATCCGCTTCTGCGTGTAACAGATCTGGATGCTTGTCTAAAAATCGTTTAACATCATGAGAGAGTGCAGTCAGGTGAATGGCGCGCAGGCTAGCTCTGTTTCAACCGTAGGCGATGTTGTGATCTTGCATGAATCGAAACACGTCGAAATTTACATCATGAGTAAACTGCGCCTGCATATATCATCAGCTCTATTGGACAGTATCACGGCGGTACAGAACAAATTCCTCACTCCTGGCTCAATTCTCCAAAACCAATCGTATGTCTGGAGTCTCTTCTCCTTGGCAAATAGCCCATTATTCCATCTTTGTATCTGTCGAATGCTTCGCAAGGGCTCGGATAAGTCGTTTCTAGTGGGCGAAGGTGCGTGTTGCGTGGTCTGTGTCGAACTGACTTGGCTATGGCACACGTTACTGATCCGTCGCGGCACAACATCATCTTGGCGAGCAACTTCGTAAATACAAGTAGCGGCCGTTGCGTTGGAGGTCAATTGGCGGAACTTCTCACTCAATGTTTCAACGCCAAAGAAGACCCAGTCATATTTGTATCTGCTGTTGAACGATTCTTCCAGTTGGAACATAGATGATAACAAAGGGGCTAAGTCGTTTTCATGGGCAAGTGTAACGAGAGCTGCCCTGGGAGGGAGATCTGGAGCAGACACCGAGCTTGCAGGGGAACCATTGGCATGTGAAGGGGAGGAAATAAGAAGTGGTAACCATGACCACTTGGCAAGCCATCTAAAGTTAGGTAACAGATTCGGGTATCGCCTCAGCCCCGTCATGCTGGGATGGAGGCAAGAGGTTACTGTGGCAAGTCTCGACGACTTTCTGTAGCGACCTAGAAGTTAGAACTAGCTGACGGGATGGGGAATGATAATGAAGAGAGGTAGACGAATGAAGGTGAAAGGAAGAAGGTGAAGAAGAGAAGCGACGAGCCGCCTCCGAGTTTGCGTTTCTTCAAGAACAGCAACGAGCCGAGCGTCGAGGTTGGAGATGGAGAAGAGAATGAAGAAGAGAATGCAAAAGGATGAAAGCAAAACGCTTGTGCCAGGGGTCTTAATGAAAGAGATATTTCAGCGTGCGACATACAGCTGGCAGGCAGCTGTCAAGGACATCCTGCCAGATGGGAGCCACCTGGTCGACTTACCAGTCACTAGACAGTCGTGATTCACTTGCTTTCCTCGCTCGAGCCATCCATCTCATACATCGAGAATGGATCAGGAACATCGGACGCTCAGCAGATGGATCTTGACCCACATGATACCAGAAGGCTGGGTTTCAATAGCAACAAGCCATAGCTGGATTTCTCTTCCTCTTTCATGCAATATCGTCTGGGTATGTCCAGACATATATTTGAGGGCTTCAGGAGGCACAACGCTAACTTCGATTTACATAATGATATTCGTTCTCGATTGTGCGTGCTTCGAGTGTGCGATCAAATCTCCAGTGAACCAAAATCCCCAGTGGCAATACTTGAAGAATACCCACGAAACGCCTTGGCTTTGACCAACCCCATCGCCCTGCGCAATGAACAGCCCCGGGAATCAAATAATAAACAATAGCTTCGACCGCAACGATGTTTGCTTGTCGAAAGCTTTAATGTACAATAGTGTTCTTTTTAGCCTATTGTCCCTTTGAAGAACACTGAACAATGGTCAAACGAGGAGTCCTCAGCTATCCATCTATGTTTCCACTTCCATCGTGTCAACATCAATTGACCCATCTTCCAGGTTAAAGTCGAGTACTCTTGCGTACTGAGACGTCAGACGTTGTAGTTCGCGATAGTTGCCTATATCCGATTAGCGCCGACGCTCAACAGGAAAGACTTCATGGCAAATTAAGGGTTCCAAACTTACCTAGGATCAACACGACACCCTTTAGCAATTCCTTGCGATCCCAGCCGCAGATATAATCTGTGTTGCTGTACCAGCCTCGGCCATGGCTTTCGTCTACGTTCTTGTCCTGCAAAATTCCACCCAATAGGCTATTCAACAATTCCTCAACCTTGGGCCTGGTACCTTCTGCCCCCAGGCGCTTGGCATACATGTAGAGGTATAACCGGAACTCCTCTTTGGCCCCCAGTTGCAAGGCTCCAGCGATACGATTCTCCAAGTGTGCAATGCTGATACTGCTTTCCAGATCTTCCGCTTCTTTGCGCTGGATGACCGTCTTGATGATACGCTGTAATGCATAAGCACGACCTTTGAGGAGAAACTCGTTTGTGGTATGGCGTTCCAGAAACGGTATGATGCCGGAAGACACAGTGACAGTTGAGTTCTGCTCTTTGTTATCTGTCGAGCTTGGTCCGACGGCTGTGGACTGCAAGACAGAGATCGATGAGTCATTCGAATTCCAATACTGTGATCCGACTGCCCACCAAGCCTCGCTGAGTCTCTGCCAGGTGTACATCTCCCGGGCATAGTAGAATCCATCTCCGTTTGTAAGTGTTACAACGATGTGGCCGGTTGTGTTGAGGTGTGCAGAGGTGACGCCGGGACCGGGAGTAGCCGAGTGTTGGGTCAAGGAAGTAACGGCAACATCGAGGATTGGACCCAAAGAAACCGGGGGGTGTGGTGAGGATTGTGATTTCAAATCCCATACGTGAGCTAGTCCAACTGCTGTAATGCAGAGTAGCCAATGAACTCTGCACTCTAGAATAATAGGCTGTGATTCGAGGACTATTGGGTTAAGCAATCGTCTGCCAGCTGGCGTCCAAACATGGATTGACCCGTCCTCGCAAGCTGCTGCCCAGAAGTTCTTGTTTCCAGTAACCAAAATGACAGCCCTGGGTAAGAACTCTTGCCATAGTAGTTCTCCTCTCTTGGTAACCAAGACATGAGAGGGATCTCGAGGGTTGGCATCATTTTTTGCTTCCAAAATGAGCACTTCGGGTGTCTTTGACGCCTCTTCGAGTGAACTTTCGCCCTGTAGCTCGCCTTTATCCATTGACCGAACGATGTGAGATCTGATTCGAGGCACGGCGAGCCTGACTTGCGCGAAGGATATCGATGGATTTAAAACGGCCGGTCGCAGGAACTCAGGGGTTGGAACTACTCCATTTTGTACCGGAGCTAGAGCAGCTGGCTCAACACCGTCCACGCTGTTCGTCACAATCGGTGTAGGGCCAGTTGCAGCGCGTTTGGCGGTTGACGCATCTGCGTCTGCTCCAACGGATCGCCTCTTATTGCCGAGAAGCATGGAGGCGATGCCACCCTTAGGTAGCCCATCAAATGGCTTGCTCAGATCTAACATCGTTTGTGGTACGTCGTTCTGTGATGCTTTTGCCGCAGTAGATCCGACTAATTGTGTCTGTGGCAGGGACGACTGCCCAGTGCCTGATGACGAAACCAGTAGCGGTGCGACTCTCTTCTTGCCATCCTTTCCAATTGTAACACGGGACTTCAGTTCCTTGACCCGTTCTGCAGACTTGTTCTCGGTCTCCTCTTCGGGCTTTCCTGCCGCTTCGGCATCTCCATTCGTCACAGCCGGTTTGTCAGTTTTGACACCATTCGGGGCTGGTGTTGACTCCTTTGGAGTGTCGGAAGGTAAGTCCCCCATCAGGGCTCCCATTCTTGACTCAGCTGCTCGCGATTCGCCTGCTTTGCTCTGCGATTCAAGCAACAAACCATCGACATCTTCTGGTATACCCATTCCCTTTCGTGAGGCTCCATACTTTTGTAGTGCTTTGACGTTCTCTTCTGTTTGCGCGACCCAACCAAGCTCGCCCTCGTCGAATTTAACGACGACGATACCTCCATCCAAACTAGCGGCAAAGATAGTCTGCCCATCGGGCGTCCAAGACAAATCGGAGATGGATTTCCCACTCAAGTCTTGAAGAATAACGACTGGGCGTGAGGTGTTGGTGTTCCAGATACTGAGTGTCTTATCTTGTCCAGCTGAGGCAATGACCGTAACTAGTTGACCTGCATCTCCATTGGCGGCAGCGCTTTCGTCTGGCTTGACTGTATGAAACAATCGTGGGGAGAACATGCAGACCTCGGTTGGCGCTTCATGCCCGATCAGATTGATCTCGCTATCCCATCTTGTTCGCTCGATAATGGCAACGGAACTAACCGGGCCATTCACGGCGTTAGCAGCAGCTATATGGTTACCGTCGGGCGACCAAGAGCAACGTCGAAAGTATGTAGTCAGGGGAGAGCTCTTGAACGGAGAGCTGATGGTGGTTTCCAGCACGAAATTGTGGATCATGTCATGCTGTGTTGCGTTGGGGGCCGGGGGTGTGTAGCGGAATATCTTGATGGTTCGGTCGTCGCTTGCAGTCGCAAAAAATTTGTTTGCAGGGTCGAATGTGATGCCCTTGACGTGGCTCTGATGCGCCGGGATAGCCTTTAATTTCTCGAAGGTGTGGCCAGACCAGACAACGACCTTGGAGTCCAGCCCGACCGACACTAGCAAGTAGGAATCTGGAGACCAGGCCAGGTCTTGTACATCATTTTCGTGGCCAATTAGTCGCTTATACGTCTTCCAATTCTCTGCAGGCGGTGGGTCATTGTTGCCGAACGTGATCGCCGGCGCATTTTTGTCGAGATGGTAGACGCAGATGAGCTTGTCGTCAGCTCCGCTAGCCAAGTATCGTCCGTTTGGTGAGAATCGCACCGAATGAATTGTGCCGAGGTGATGGCTCATATGGCAAAGCTGGCGCGGCTCTGTGTAGCTGGCATCCTTGGCGTGATAGATAGCATCGGTGGACCAGATTCGAACGTGCCCATCGCCGCCAGCAGTCGCCAGGCGTTTGCCGTCAGGAGATACGTGACAGCTGTAGACTTCAAAATCCTTCTGCTCGCCGCTGTGGCTCAGCCACGAGGGCTTAATGATGTGCATGTCGAGGGTGCGCGTCGCATGGGCCTCGAGGTTGCCAATAGAGGTGCTTCGGCGATGTCGTGATGGTGATGGTGATGGAGCTGTATTTGACAGGGTGTTCAAGGTTTAATGGCGAAAGCAGCTTTTTTGGTGCAGTGACGCGAATTGGCCGGCGCGGCGCGTGTTGTCTCGTCCATAGCAGCCCCGACCCTGGCTGCCTTAAAGTCGCAGTCCTCCGTGCCGTAATAATAATTACTACTAGACTGATTTGGCGCCCGCCAAGCTCAACTCTCACCCTTGCTGGGCCTACACATGATACCAGACTTGTTGACCATTGGATCGCCTTCCACAGAATCACGTCGGCGATGGGCAGATACGCCCCTCGTTCAGGAGAGTGCAATTATCTCTCCTGTCGCCTCATCAGAAATTGATGCTTTGTTGCAGCGTCTAATAGCTGTTTGTTCGTTCAGTGGTTATTGTCATTGCTTATCTGCACCGCGCATGGTGATTCCTAGGCTATGTGCGCGACACCACGCTGGAGACAAAGGATATCTTCCACGCGCACCCATGAGGATTCACGATGAGTGCGGTAAGTCAGTTTCATGGACTTTCTCGGCTAACATTCCTTTGTCACAACATTCACCGGGGGTGACTCTCGGCAACCGATAAGAGGCATGATATAAACTCGTCTTTTTTCTCGCGGCTACCACAAAGCCACGAGTTTGTTGAATCAATACATCGTATATATCGTAGTATTTAAAACAGTCTGTAGAACCAACCCAAGAAAACTTTGAATGCCACCAGTTGCCCTTTCAAGCACCATTGTTTTGCATATTTACCTCAAGCTCGCATTTTGGCATCGACATCGTCTTGAGCTTTTACCTGCTACTCTACATTCCGTCTACACCTATTGCATCGATTACGGTACTCAACCATGATTTCATATATCTATAATAGCATCAATTCCTTCTATCGGCTTCACCGAGCTCAATACCAGAAATCTCTTCACATCGGCTTGAATTATAGACATCCGCAGCTCATACAAGCAATTTTCTCTCCACACTATGTCAATTTTTACTCCGCGAGACATTCCACGCCAGTTTATTGGCATAGAGCTGATTTCCATGAGAAGCTACATTTCAACTGGGCCTATGAACAGGGCATCTTCAGAAGGCAGGTGCTGGCTGGCCTGCGGCGCATGCACAAATGAGCACGTCGACCTGTTGGGGGCGAAGTATGGACTTTGAAATCTATCATGAGAACTACTGAGTCATGGACGTGATTCATGTAGGCTCTCCTCCAACCTGGAACTAGAATTCCGCCAGCCTTGCCCTTTGGTGGTCACTCATGAATTTGAGTGTGCTCCCCTAGGCATTTTCGCGAAAGACTGTGTAATAGGCCGAAAGTTCGAGTATGTTAGTTACAAAAACGGTCTCATTCAATGCAATATTTGTAGTTTGTGAGTAAATAAACACAGAAAAGAACAATAAATGAGCTATGGGTGAGTTAATATTAACTTCAAACTCAGGGTATTCGAGCTGAAAGCAGGGATGACTAGCCAGAACACTGCTATATCCATGATGATAAAGCTCTAGTGGACTGTCGGCTTTAGATGCGCCGGTAGCATATGCATTGGGGACGTTGAGGAGCCTCAGCATCGTTGCCGCTAAATTGCTGAACGGTTAGCAGGCTGGTTCGAGTGGCACAAAATACACCAAGAACAGGAATCAAAACAGAGAAGACAGACAGATATCTATACGGGAAAAAAAGGAGCAACTCCCAGCTTGTGATGATATTGCGTTGGTCCCAATGTGACCAGTCCGTTGTCAGTGTTGGTCGTGAAGCGTAAGAATATATCTTACCAACCCTAGGCTGCCGATTAGCCGAGGCCTCAATAGTGAGTTCTCGGCTTTTCCCTACCATTTTCTGCAGCGGACATGGTCGGGCATGATATTCACATTTTAAAGTGATGATGACGCTAAATTTCCAGCCAACAATAAACAACGAAGAGCAGATGTAAAGTCTGGCCGAGCCACTTTGCGAGCAGCCTCAGACGAATGCTGGGCTCAAAACCAGGCAGCAAGCCGGCGTACAAGCATGGCATGAACAACAGCAAGAAGTAGAAACTTCAACTTCATACCACGATACATTGACTTCTCTCACTTGCTTTAGGGTAAGTCAAATGTGCTGACGGGGGCTATGAACCTGAAGCCGAAGGCCCCACAAAAGAACTTAGAGCCAATCAGGCTTTTGCATTTGCCACCCTTGCACCTTTTCTCATTCACGGTCGAGTGCATCGCATCAGTCTCCCATTAACTTTGTCATGACCAAGACACAAGCTCTGACGCAATCGGTCTTCTATCACTGCGTCAGAACTATTTTGCTTATTATATCTGAACCGCAAGAATTATCGGAAATTACTTCTGATTTACGGCAAAACTTCTAAAGAGGCATCTGTGCTTCTAAGGGTGGTGACGTCAATCCTGAATAGGCATACAATTTCCAGTGACATGAGCTCGAGACTGCGGTAACCGAATCGCGCGCAGCGTGAACGGCTGTTTCGCCGCGCTTCGAGCAGAGGGGTGTATCTTCACAAAAGGAAAAATTAGACAAGACTCTAGGAATCTTGCACCATCGCACGACACGAAGTGCTGCTGTTGCGATTCCAAATAGATTCTGATACAGAACAGAGTCACGGTGCCTCTGGCACAAACCGTGAGGCCCTAGTCGAAAAGATGGTTTCGGCGGCCCAAGAAGCAGCGAGTGCGGACACGGAAAACCGGCAGCCAGACGCAGAACCCAAAAGCATGACCGAGGAAGATGCTCTGAAGAACCTCACAGGCGCCGTCAGAGATCAAAATGACCTGGAGAGAGATATCACGATTCAAGCAAATGCGGCTCTCATGGAAGCCGAGGACAAGAAGGATCAGAATAGAATTGATAAGCTCGATGTAACGAGGAAACGACTGCAAGCACAGCTCGATAAGGAAGAGAAGAGGTTGGAGCGTGTGGCGGGCAACCCATACCAGTCCCGCAATGTTCAGAAAGAAATCGCAAAGTTGGAAGAAGAACTGTCGCAAGTTTCAGGTGACATAGCTGATTTCCAGGCACGAATTGACAAGCGGCACCAGGAGGATCCTTTGGAGGACGCGAATCAACCGAAATCCAAAAGACTCCCTGGGGAGAGCCACCGTGACTACCTCATCAGGACTGGAAAAATCACCCCCTTTGCGAAAATTGGAGGGCCGCGGCCGCAGGGCATTGAAGGGCAACTAGCCGACACAATTCTGGAAGCTGAAGAAGAGGCAGCTGCAGAACAATTCGACCATGACGTTGAAGGTCCCACGTCTCATCAACTTTTGCGGCGGCCAGGGTTTACTGATGATTCGCTGGATGTGAAGGAAAAGCCTTCTACGGCATCCATGGCAAGTGAATTTTCTCTGCGACCACGCAAGAAGCGCCGGACAGGGCGAGAGCGCAGTCCATCTGCAGATTTCGAGCCCGATGCGTCGTCGGGATCGGATTTCGAAGATGCGGCGATTTGGCAGCAGGGAAATGAGGAAGACTTAATTCGCCAGGAACGTCGCAAGGCCAAGGTTAAGTCCAAGAGCCAACAGCAAGAAGGTATCGATCTAAGTAAGCTGGATGACGGCAATGAAGCGCTATATAAACGACGATTGAGCGACTGGGTTTCGAGACGAAGCCGTGCAAGGCGAGCACGACGACAAGCAGCAGCTAATGAGAATTACCATGCTCAAACCGAGAGCGAAGACGAGGATGAGTGGTTGAAACCATCGCCAGATTATCCAGACCATTTTATTGACGGTAACTTGAGACTGCCTGGCGACATCCACCCCTCCCTATTTGGGTACCAGAAAACTGGAGTGCAATGGCTGGCTGAGCTGTACAAGCAAAGTGTCGGAGGCATCATAGGTGATGAGATGGGATTGGGCAAGACCGTTCAGCTCATCGCCTTCATTGCTGCACTGCACTACAGCAAGAAGTTGAAACGACCGGTCATTGTAGTCGCGCCAGCGACATTGCTCCGACAATGGGTTAGCGAATTTCACCGCTGGTGGCCGCCTCTAAGGGTTTCGATTTTGCATTCATCCGGGAGTGGCATGATGAACCCCCGATTCGAGGATGAGTATGACCTCGACCATTATCAGCCAGTTGCCAATAGATCACTTGGGGCTGCACGAAGAATAGTGAAAGGGGTTGTCGACAAAGGTCACGTTCTTGTTACTACTTATACAGGTTTACAGACCTACGCTGAGGAGCTGTTACCTGTGGAATGGGACTATGCTGTACTTGACGAAGGACACAAGATCCGGAATCCCAATGCGGAGATTACAGTATCTTGCAAAGAGCTGAACACTCCAAATCGCGTCATTCTTTCAGGCACGCCGGTACAGAACAACTTGACAGAGCTTTGGTCTTTATTTGACTTTATCTACCCCATGCGGTTGGGCACACTCGTCAACTTCCGGACGCAATTCGAAATTCCTATACGGCAGGGTGGATATGCAAATGCATCTAATCTGCAAGTCATGACGGCTGAAAAATGTGCTGAAGCACTGAAAGAGACGATCAGCGAATATCTACTACAGCGTCTCAAGGTTGACGTGGCAGCTGATCTTCCCGAAAAGACTGAACAAGTTTTGTTCTGCAAATTGACCGATGGTCAGCGGAAGGCATATGAGACATTCCTGGGCTCGGACGAGGTGTCGGCGATACTGAACAGGAGACGCCAATCACTTTACGGCATTGACATCTTGCGTAAAATTTGCAACCACCCAGATTTGTTGGATAAGAGCTTAGGCGGGAAGCCTGGGTACGATTTCGGTAGTCCGAAACTCTCAGCCAAACTACAGCTCACCAAGGACCTGCTGCAAAAAGTGATGATCCCCAACGGCCACAAGACGCTACTGTTTTCTCAGGGCAAGCTGATGCTCAATATCATCGAGAAGTGCATGCGAGAGTGTGGAATCAGCTATGTTCGAATGGATGGAGAGACTCCAGTCGATCAGCGACAACCAATGATTGATAGATTCAATACAGACCCGTCCATCCACGTCTTCCTCATGACTACCAGAACGGGCGGCTTGGGGACGAACCTGACTGGTGCTGATCGAATCATCATCTTTGATCCAGATTGGAATCCATCCACCGACCTACAGGCTCGCGAGCGAGCATGGAGACTTGGACAAAATAAACCAGTCAAAATCTATCGCCTGATGACGGAGGGTACAATTGAGGAGAAGATCTACCACAGGCAAATATTCAAACAGTTTATGACGAACAAAGTTCTCAAAGACCCGAAACAGCGAAGCTCTTACGACTTATCCGACTTGTATGATATATTCACCTACAACGCCGGCGACGCTGCGGCAGCGCAACGAAGTGAAGTCTTCAAAGGTGCTGAAGTAGACATTTCAACCAACGATGTCGGAAGAAATGGCCTCAAGTCAAGTTCGGGACCACCTGGTGCTGTGGGAATCAATGATGGAGACATTGAGAAGCAAGAACTGCAGAAGATCAAAGTTGTAGCAGCCATGGAAGATTTTCGGGAAGACGAGTCTGCGCACGATGAGAGACGTATGTTGGAGGGCATCTTTTCTAGATCGGTCAACAGCGCATACGATCATGAACAGATTGTGAACGGACCACAGAAAGCCACAGCCGACATGAGTGTCCTGCGCCAAGAGGCCAATCAAGTCGCCCGCCAAGCAGCTGCTCATCTGAGGCTCGCCGCTGAAGAGGCTCGCAATGTTCCGATTGGAACAGTAACATGGACAGGTGAAGTCGGCTCGGGAGGCCGTCCTGGCGGCAACAGACGCCGAGGAGGACCAAGCTCAGCTGGCATCATGAGCAATCTGGCGAATCGGCAAGGCCTGGACGCTGGTAGTGCAAGCAGTTCCCGCTCTGGAACACCTACTATTGACAAGAACCTCAAGGCTAAGGACTTCATGGTCATGATCAAGGCGTTCATCAATAGACATGGGGGACGCGTACCTAGCAAGATGCTGGTCGATCACTTCAATACGTACTGTTCCGGAAAGAAACAAAGTGATGAGTTCAAAATCGCTCTGGACAGGATTGCCGTTCTCAACAAGGCTGGTGGCGCGGGACGAGGCATGTGGACGCTCAAACCAGGGATTAAATGATGCTGTCATGCTGGGAACAATAGAATCTTTGTAGGTCATTCAAAGCGTGGAGTACGGGCATAGTCGGTTTTAAACCACAATAGCATATGATTAATTCAGGAAGCGCGTCTCAATGTGTACACATCATTGACCACCCATTGAACTTGACCACATTTGTCAAGACGTACACACATTCAAATGAACACATGTAATATGGGGACTTGAAGTACTGTTCATGGGCCTGCTTCGGGCGGCGAATTCATATCCGTCTACCTAGCAGCTCGCCAAAACACCCGCTAATCGGATGTGACAGAGCACAGTAGAATGGAGACCAGGCACTATGGCCGTTCCCCTCGTTTTTCTCAACGCCAAAGAGAAACCAGATAGCGAAACTCCAGTCCAAACCAAGCCAAGGTCCATCTCGCCATGATGGCGCTCAGAGACGGCGACCACGGCGACCACCCTTTCTGCGGGTAGAGTCGGAGGGAGTAGGGGTGACGTCCTCAATACGGCCGATCTTCATGCCGGCACGGGCGAGGGCACGGAGAGCAGACTGGGCACCGGGTCCAGGGGTCTTGGTACCGTTACCTGAGAAGTGAAATGTTAGAAATGGTCCTCTTTACCGTCGTTCAGTCCTTGGCGGGGTACTCGGGCGAAAACATACCACCAGTGGCACGGATCTTGATGTGAAGGGCGTTGATGCCCAGCTCCTTGCAACGAGCGGCAACATCCTGGGCAGCCAACATAGCAGCGTAGGGGGAAGACTCGTCACGGTCGGCCTTGACCTTCATACCACCAGTAACACGGGTGATGGTCTCACGACCACTGTTAACCAAGTCAGTATGGCAAATTCGTTCGATATATCGCAGAATTGGAAATCCTGGTTTCGCAGCCGAGAATTTCTGCGATTTCGATGATGACGAACCTGAGATCAGTGACGTGAATGAAGGTATCGTTAAAAGAGGCGAAGATACGAGCAACACCGAAGACGAGCTCGCCTATGCGAACATTGTCAGCATAACTGTTCGATATTCGTAATTGCGCTTTTGCAAAAGCGTAATCAAATTCGACAATAATTCGTACGACATACCATCGCGGACGGAGGGGCCCAGAGAAATGTTCTCCTTAGGGGCAGCGGTTCTCTTGGGAGGTGCCATTGTGAATCGTGCGTCTGGTTTCTCGACACTGGCGGTTGGGAATGAGGAGCCAAAACTTCCCTGTATTCGTGATAGCTGCTATGTTGGTGTGGATTGGCGGGCGGGAAGCTCGAGGCGGTGGGTTCTGGCAGAAAATGTAAAGATTTTGTGTGGGCTGCAACAAAACCCTACCCTAGCTGAAATTTGGTGGGTGGGAAAGACCAAACCCACTTGGCTGCCCAGTGCTTCTCCACCCGCAATCGAGGAAGTGAAGAAAAAAACCGACCGACATTTTGGCTTCGACTTTTCCTCCTCTCCATCCACGCCAATACTAACTGACTTCCGTCCAACAGCCAGTCGCAAAAATGGGTGCCACGTATGTTAATCCTCCTTGAGAACGCTCTCGGTTATGGACATCGATCCCGGTTTCGAGTTCTTTTGCAGATTGTTCGTGGTCCTCTCGCTGGGCAGATCTATTCGTCCTCGTCTTTTCTTCTGGAAGAATTGACAATGGGCTCGAAGGATACCCTGCCAGCTCGATCTCTCTTGGGCGTCTCCCTCTGTTATTCAGGCTTGAAAAATAGCTTGCGAACGGAGAGACGATGCACAAGGTGTTGGAGATGAAGAATTGACAGTGATTCTTCCCTTTGAAATTCATTGTTGCTTTCTTGAACGAGAATTTCGATTGGCGGTTGGAATAAACCGCGACGAAATGGTTCTAGCAACTTCCTTTCCCAAGCTTCACGCTCGGGGTTGTTGTCGGATGAGTGTTGGCTACGTGGACATTTGGACAAGAAATTGCGCAGGAAATGTTCTCTGCGCTACTCACCGATTAAATTCAAATTCGAGTCAGCCAAAGCAGAGAATGTCGCGCTTCAGCTACAGTTCTCGCACCGGCGCTCTTGTTCATACCTAAGAGTATGCCGGACCTCGTAACTAATCTGACTTGTATTTTGCAGTACCGTCCCTACCAACGACCAGATCTTGGTCCCTGAGACCCTTCTCAAGAAGCGTAAGTCTCAAGAGAAGGCTCGCGCTGAGCGCACTGATGCCATCAAGAAGAGAAAGGCTGTACGTATCCTCTACTCCCATTTCCCCGGCATTATGATGCACAACATACCCATCAACTAGACATAGTCGATGCTGTTGATCGTTATACCTTCTTTCGGGTCTGATACACGCCGATTATACTTCGCTTCTTGCAACGCATCAATTTAAAATGCTCCATTGTGCTGACTTTCAAATCAAAGGCTAACAAGGAGAAGCGTGGCGTCATCTTCAAGCGTGCTGAGAAGTACGTCAAGGAGTACCGCGATGCTGAGCGCGAGAAGATCCGCCTCCATCGTGTTGCCAAGAAGAACGACTCTGCTTACATCCCCGCTGAGTCCAAGTTGATCTTCGTTGTCCGTATCAAGGGTATCAACAAGATGCCCCCCAAGCCTCGCAAGACTCTCCAGCTCCTCCGTCTTCTCCAGATCAACAACGGTGTTTTCATCAAGGCCACCAAGGCCACCACCGAGATGTTGAAGATTGTCGAGCCTTGGGTCGCCTACGGTTACCCCAACCTGAAGACCGTCAAGGAGCTTGTCTACAAGCGTGGTTACGGCAAGGTCAACAAGCAGCGCACTGCCTTGACTGACAACTCTATCATTGAGGAGTCTCTCGGCAAGTATGGCATCGTCTGCATGGAGGACCTCGTCCACGAGATCTACTCCGTCGGCCCCAACTTCAAGCAGGCCTCCAACTTCCTGTGGCCCTTCAAGCTGTCCAACCCCACTGGTGGCTTCCGTCCCCGCAAGTTCAAGCACTTCATTGAGGGTGGTGACCTTGGCAACCGTGAGGAGCACATCAACGCTCTCGTCCGCCAGATGAACTAGATTAGTTAAAATTCAAAAAGTGGCTTAGCTTTTACGACTGGGTTGGGTTTGGAACGGACTAAACGGAAGTCCTCTTTTATGGCATGGTTACTCGGCGTTTCGTACATGACAGGGTTGTAGGTAATTGATATCTTTGATGAATGACACAAGAGTTCCACATGCCAACCGTGATTGCATTTGATGTGACCTGATGCTATCCCACAAATCATGACCAAAGGTGTACCCCAAAATGCCGACATAAAGGGCTATAATGTACAAGGGTCGATGAAGATGGTCATGGTTATAGTAAGTTTGAGTATCTATTCTATGAGTGGAGGGAGCTAGGCCGTGTTGACCATGACTGTATATGTTAGATGTTTTTAAGCTGCCTACCGTCTATTGGTATTTTATGTTCCCCCGCCGTAAATGCCTGGAATTACATCTTAATGTCGAAGCTCGTACCGCAACCGCAACCGCTTGTTGCATACGGATTGTCCACAATTTTGAATTGAGATCCGATCAGTTCCATAGTGAAGTCCACCTTGCTGCCCTTCAGCAAATCGAGTGATGGCTCATCCAGTATTACTCTAGCCCCTGTCGGAGAAGGTGAGGTGGACTCTTCGCCGTCTGGGAGGAATTGGAATATCGTATCGTCTTCGTTTACAACAGTAAACCATTCTGCCGCGTCTTTAGGTGGAATCGTGACGAGGCTCATGAGATACTGGAAACCGTGGCAGCCGCCACTTTCGACTTGTATGCGCAGCGCGAGGTTTGGATTACTGTCCTTCATGATCTCTGATAGGCGCTACCAGTCAACGAGTTAGCTGAGTGTTCAAAGATATAGTCAGTCGCGGGAGTGCAAACCTTTGCTGCCCGCGGCGTTATTTCCAGCATCATTTCTTTGCCATCTTCGTCAGTTTGGGGGTTTAAAACGCACGCCGTAGCTTTTCGACCGGCTGTCGCTGAGAAAGTTCTCCTCTGGGATTGTTGGAGAGAGTGGCAAATAACGGGGTTTCGTGTTGAACTGCATGCAGCGCGACCAGCCCTTGGTGGTGATGCTAGAAAGGCGGCGTGACAGTCGGTTCTGGTAATCGCTCCGGGCAACAAGAACTCAAGAGAAGCACCTGGTTGAGTCGCAGTAGTTGAGAAGCCGCGCTTTGCGATGTGTATGAACGAGCGAGCAGCCGAAGCGCCTTTCACACAGCTCGAACTAGCCATGATGGTTAGTTGCGCCAGCAGACAGGTTCCCGAGAACGTGTTTGCAGGTTGCAAAGTTGGAAAGGCGAGCACGAAGCTGCTGAGAAATCAAGAAGCGTTAGTCACCGTCGACGATGTTTTACCAAACAGGTAGCAAATGCAACCAGTCGGCTCAGCGCCTTCCGCCATCAGCCGACCTTTGTAGGTACCGATAGGTAGGTACGGGCGGGCTTCGGCGGCGAAAAACGGCTAATAGCTTGACGGTCAGTGGTCAGGCCAGGCACTGCAGACCCTGGTGTCTGTTGCCTCAGTCCACTGGAGACTGCGTGGGCTGATAGTGCTGCGAGGAAAAACACAAGGGCCGACCAGCTGACATAAGCACCCACAAAAATTGTTGATGCAAAGAAAAGCATGAGTGGTGGGCCATGCCACGGCGAAGCAGGGAAGGAGGGGTCAGGAGTCGTGGGCTATTACAGTGTCGTGGGTGCCTGTGACTGTGCTCTCTGGTCTGACGGCACACTCTGACTGCCCAACTGGCTGTGAGTGACTCTGGCTCCGACTCTTCGCTAAGCCCCAAGTTGCGCGCCCCACCTCCCACCAAAAATCATCAATTTTCGACCCTCACGAGCCAGACTCGATTCCTGACCCCGCGCATCGCAACCTCGCGACAACTCTATATCTTTGCCCTCGATCCCGTCGAGGCGACACATATCCGATCGAAGAACAGCGTCAAGAGAAAAATTTCGCCCATCATGTCTCGATTTTTCCGTGGTGGAGAGGACAGCTCTAGCGACAGCTCCTCCGACGAGGAAGAGCTCTACTCCGACGAGGAGCAGCAGCAGCAGCAGCAGCAGGACTTTAACCAAGATGACTCCGACGATTCCGACGACATGGATGACTCTGACGACAGCGACGACTCCTCCAGCGACGATGGGGCCGGTGGTGCCAACCGTTTCTTGAGGGACGCCGCGTCAGACAGTGATAGCGAAGAGGAGGATGTACGAGCCAAAGTCAAGAGTGCCAAGGATAAGCGTCTTGACGAACTCGACGCATCAATCAAGCAGATTGAAAATGGACAGAAGAACGGTGACTGGACTTTGATCTCAACTGGTATGTGGAGGGATTGATATGCTGAGGGGATGCTTGGGATTCTCACAAGCAGTGGTTTCTCTCTGACCCACCCCTCAATTCTCCCTGGGATCATTGCTGATAATCGCCTAATTCTACAGAATTCGACAAATTGAGCCGACAAGTTGCCCGTATGCAGGATGACCGAAAAACACCAAAATCTTATATCCGAATCATTGCCGAGTTAGAGGATTTCATGAACGAGGCCTTGGCCAAGACAAAGGTCACACCCAAGAAGATGAACGCTATTCAAGCGCGTAACTTGAACGCCGTCAAGCAAAAGATCAAGAAGACTAGCAAAGAGTACCAGACCGAGATCAACGCCTACCGAGAGGACAAGGATGGCTTCATGGAGAGCGAGGACGAGGAGCCCGAGCCCGTGGCCAAGCCCAAGAAGGCTGTCAGAATCGAGGATGACCTTGCTCCAGCTGAAGAAGTCGTCGACGACGGCTTCGCTACCGTTGGAAAGGGTGGACGTACCCTCCAGTACACCCCTGAGAGCATCTTCAAGCACCTGCGTGGCATCATGGAGTCCCGTGGCAAGAAGAACACAGACCGTCTTGAGCAGATCAAGACCATGGAAAAGCTCCATGAAATTGCCAACACTCCTTACCAGCAAATTCGTGTTCTGCTCGCCATTGTTTCTGCTCGTTTCGATCTCTGCGCCGGCACCTCAAACGTGATGCCACTGGAACACTGGAAGGCCGCTGAGAAGGAGCTGTCTACTCTGTTGACCGTACTCGGCAAGAATCAGGATTACGTCGTGGTCGAGAACGTTGAGGAGTGGGACGATGATGAGAAGCCCCCTACTCTGCAGCCTGACGAGAAGTACATCAAGGTCGCTGGTAGCATCGTCTCATATGTTGAGCGACTGGATGACGAGCTCGTGCGCTCCTTGCAGAGCATCGATCCTCACACTTCGGAGTACATTGAGCGCCTTCAAGACGAGGGCTCTCTGTACAACATCATTTTCCGCGGTCAGCTGTACTATGAGCAGCTCGGAAAGGACGACACTCTGGAGATCCCTCAGGATAGCGTCAACCGTATTGTCATGCGACGTCTCGAGCATGTCTACTTCAAGGTAAGTGAAGAGCACTTCCCCCCGAATTTAGTATGGTTTAAGAGTGGTCCGGTGTACTAATTATGCATTTTAGCCCGCCCAAGTCATCAAGACTTTCGAGGAGAACTGTGCCAAGGCCGCTGGTGACAACGTCGACTCTGTCATCACTCCCCGCAGCAAGTCCCAGGATGCCAACGAGCTGGTGAACACACTATGCAACTACCTATTCAGCAACAGCGACGGCATTATTCGTGCTCGAGCTATGCTGTCTCAGGTCTACTTCCTCGCGCTCCACGGCGAGTACTACAAGGCTCGCGACATGATGCTCATGTCCCACTTGCAAGATACCATCCCCAACTTCGACGTGCAGTCCCAGATTCTCTACAACCGAACTCTTGTCCAGGTCGGTCTGTGCGCGTTCCGCAAGGGTCTCGTCTACGATGCGCAGAACACGCTGCAGGAAATCTCTGGCTCTGGCCGTCAAAAGGAACTGTTGGCTCAGGGTGTTATGATGCAAAGATACAACCAGGTTTCTCCCGAACAAGAGCGCCTCGAGAAGCAGCGCCAGCTGCCCTTCCACATGCACATCAACCTGGAGCTGCTGGAATGTGTATACCTGACCTGCAGCATGCTTCTCGAGATTCCTCTGCTGGCCCAGACTGGATCGTCGCCTGATGTCAAGAAGCGAGTCATCAGCAAGACGTATAGACGTATGCTCGAGTACCACGAGCGACAAATCTTCACTGGACCTCCCGAGAACACGAGAGACCACGTCATGCAGGCGTCCAAGGCCCTGGCTGCCGGCGAGTGGAAGAAGTCAACTACTTTCATCCACAGCATCAAGATCTGGGAGTTGATGCCCAATGCCGATGAAATCAAGACAATGCTCTCTAAGCAGATTCAAGAAGAGGGTCTCCGCACATATCTGTTCACCTATGCTCCCTTCTATGACACCCTGGCCCTCGACACGCTTAGCTCCATGTTCGAGCTCGACAGTGCCAAGGCAGCCGCTATCGTCAGCAAGATGATCAGCCACGAAGAGCTGGCCGCTTCTCTCGACCAAGTCGCCAACAACGTTATTTTCCGCAAGGGCGTTGAGCTGAGCCGACTGCAGTCATTGGCACTGACGCTTTCCGACAAGGCCAGTGCTCTGATCGAGACCAACGAGCGAACCCTCGAACAACGCACCCAAGGCACATCCAACGCTTTCGAGCGACAAGGAGGCCGAGGACGTGGTGGCCGGGGTGGTGGTCGAGGCAGTGCTCGTGGTGGTGCTCGCACCGGTGGGAACCCTCAAAGACAGGCTGGTGGAACTCAATTCACCGGTGGTGCTCTTGGGGCTGCTGTACGAGGTTGAGATGACGAATAGCAAAGGCAACCCGGGGAAAGGTGCTGATAATGGAGAGCATCTGGAAGGACGACTCGGGGGGAAAACATCTGCTTGGTATTTGGGCGTAGGCGCACAAACTACGCGCAGCTCACGACATTCGGGAAGAAAGAAATCAATCAAACTGTTTCTGGCTCTTTTTACATTTTTATTTTGTTAGTCCTACATGTCATGCATGAGACGGAATGAGGCAGGATTGACGGAACGAGCATTATGTGGTCAAAATGGATCGACTGGCATAGCGATGAGAAATCATAAGGGGAGGGCTGGTAGATGTGGTCAGGCCATTGATCTCTTTTCTTTGCAATAGATTGCGTTGAAAGGGATGTGAAGCAAAGGGGGAATATAAATCCATATTCATAGACATGAGTAGCCTGTGCCGTTTAATTTGAAAAGTTCAACAGATGAGCTTGTCCGGTCTGTCTTGAATTGGACTCAAATGTGAAGGATCAGTCTGCATGGATGATCAGGATTTGTGGGCCATTGCTAGTACATACCTAGGTATGTACGAGATGGAGGCATAACTTTACAGGCAACGGACCACGGCGAAGACCACACGGCGAGAGCCACGAGGCGAGCGGGCCATGGGATTAATGGGTTCGACGCGCCACGGTGGGCGTTAATGGGTGGGCGCTAGTGAATGCTTGGGCAGGTGTCGATTGAGGGAGCTGGCAGTCAGCTCGGATCACATCAACAGCAGATGCTGAAATTGTCTTCCAGCCAGCGGTGTTATATGATAATATAACAGCAGATGCGAGATGACGAATGGAGTTTCAATCATTGTCCACGGACATGTTTTATGGCCCGCTTTAATGTGATATGCATAGACAAGTTCATTCAATAACTTCGACCCTTAGTAGCTGGTCCCCTGAAAATGTGACGCCAGGTCGCGCAGGCACTCCCGGCACCAGCAGGCCAGCGCCCCGCCTGCCGAGGGTACGACGGTGCGAGGGCTCAATCGAGTGGTGGCCAGCCCCATGGATGCCCCGTGGGCGCCATGAGTCCCGTCGAGCGATGCCGAGGCACCCATCGGAGACTGCCTTCAATGCTCTGCCCAGCACAGAGTAATAGCGGCTGGCACTTCCACCGGACCAAGACGAAGCTGCTTGCTCCAAGCATCCACGCAGGGGACCAGCAACGTCTCTCCGATACGGCCGACAAGACACGGCAAGCATATTTGACCCCCAACGCTTTATTTCCACTCCCGAAGCTTCCAAACCTGCATTTTACTCTCCTCTTATCCTCATCTGGGCTCCAACTTGCCCACAACATTTCAATTGTCGCACTCACCTGCCCAGGCAAGCTGCTTCTGCATCTATTCATCATCAATCCATCTGAGCGCCAAGTCCACCGCGAGCCTGCCCCACGCCGACCGCCGCCCGAGGCCCAGCGAGATAATCTAATCACTACCATCTATTATTCAACCGCCCACTTTCAATACACGACGACCCCAGGTCCAGCTTCCAACGATCCGTAGGGGAATTGACCCTCATATTCGAATCGCATTGACGAATACTTTCGAGTGAGAAACAAGAAGAAAATAAAAACCGCAATGAGTGCCGCCGAAAAATCCCCCGCGGCCACCGCTGACACGAGCGTCGATTCCGCTCTGCCACCCTCATTACCACCACCTTCGAACAAGAAAGCGCCCATCTCAGCTGTCCTTGCGACAGCGCCCTCTAGAGCCGATGCCTTCCTCACCCACCTCGCCAAATGCATGCAGACGCGAACGGGTGCCGAGACGGTCCTCCTGTTCGCCTGCTATTCCACCCGTCTGGCGGGTTCGGTGCTGGAAGGTGTTGGCGGCGCGGCCATCAGACAATCCGCTCGTAGACTTGTCGCCCTAGCATACAAGCTCCCGCCCGCGACGACGGTAGTCATGGCCTCGACGACGCCGCAGCCCTCGCTGGCGGCCCTGGCGCTCCAGATCGGAGGACGACTCAAGGCCCTGTCGGCCATGATTAGCGAAACCCGAACGATGGCTCTCCTCTGGGGTCTTCTCGGCCTATACTTTGCGGCGAAGAGACTCGTTTTCAAGTCGCTGGCCAAGAAGAAGAAGAAGAGTGCGGCGGGGGAGAAGGATGTCGCGCTGACGCAAGACTCTGCCGAGTCGACGTTTGACACGCTCGTTGCCTATGCGCAAATCATCACGCTCATCATCTACCAGGCCTCCGAGAACGTGGCCTTCCTGTCAAGAAAGAAGGTGCTGCCATTTGCGCCAGCAACGCAAGGCCGACTAGGCCTGCTTAGCGTGCGCGCCTGGGGTACATATGTGGCCATGGAGGGCACTCGCTTGCTGGTCGAGCGAAGCCGCAAGCAGAGCAGCGGAGTGGCGGCCAAGGATGCCGAGTGGTCGGCGAAATGGAACAAGAGCTTCTATTGAAACCTGGCGTGGGCGCCGTTGACGGTGCACTGGGGTTCGACGACGGGCGGGTTCTTGCCGGATATCGCGATTTCGTTGCTGGCGTTTTATCCTTCTGTGGGTGCTATGAGGGACTTGTGGAGGGATACGGTATAAGGCGGGTGTTGTTCGTTGGTGAGCGGTAGTAAATGTGCGGGTGAAGCAAAAAGAAACAGAGTGATAAGTTTTCACATCTTTACAAAAACTTTCCCTTTATCAGGATCTAGATGCTATAGATCAGGACATCCTGGGCCATCGTTCATGGCTCGCGGTTCAATGACTTGCGTTTTTGCATAACGCATGGTCAGTGTGTATATTCGTATTCTATCACTTCATGCTCGGCACGCCGCATAATGTGCGTTTATAAATGAAATGAAATGCTACATTGTTCGATTCCATTTGTAGCCATGTAATCATAAAACCTATAATGCAATCCCACCTTTGTTCGTCCATGCGATGCAGACAAAATGCTCCGTGTACAAATCCCAAAACATGAACCCATCGAAAATCCTCCCTTTCCGAAAAAAAAATAGCAATGACAAAAGGGATAAAAACTGTTCGTTTCATCACATACGCAGCCTCATCATCTCCTCCTTACTCCAAACAGCCCTCATCTTCTCCGCGCCCAACATCCTGACTTCCTCATCCAAATGCTCCCACAGCACCGCGCCCCACGAATCCATCTTCTCCTTCAGCGCGGACATTTCGAAGTCCTCTTCCCTGCGATGACATTTCCGCACGTACGACTCGAACTCTTCCAGGCCCGTGTGGATCTGGTTGTGTTGCTTCACGAGCTTGCCGCGCTTGGGGTGGAACTCGGGCATCCGCGTGGCGAGCAGAGGGAAAATGTGCGCTTCCTCAATGGAGTGGTGCGCGTTGAGGTGCTCGACAAAGGAGATGGCCTGGAAGAGGAATTGCTTCAGAGACATGTTCTGGGGGCGGCGGGATGAAGTTGCTGCTGTGTGGAGGGTTGTCCATGTTTGACGGAAGTAGTTGTGCTGTCGTTACAAGTCATGTTAGTACAAATGCCTATTGCTCAAATGAAAATACTGGGACTGACAAATTGCTCCATACGGTCCGCCATGCGGTTGTAGATTTTAAACTCATGATCCGACAGAGTGGGGAGGTCCTTGGCGCCGGATGCCTCACTTGATTGATCGGTAGACATTGCGGACGGCGGCGATGAGTGAGTGTAAGATGAAGATGTGAAGCGCCGGAGTTGCGAGTGTGGCGTGCTGAATTTGAATAGTCGAGTACTCCGTGTAAATGTTCGAGACGTGCGACCAAGCAGTCTCATTTGTGTGTTTTGTCAAGTTTGAAGACCGTGACGGGCAAAAAAAAATGAAATCGCCAAACGCCCAAGTCCAGAGGGAACCAGTCTCGATCAAATCATCCTCGGACAATAAAAGAAAAAAAAAAGTTTCCGAATGTGGCCAAAACTAGATAGCTTGTCCCCACGATGCTGACCAACGAAATGGTAAGCAAAACGCAGCTGCTAATGAAGTGACTGGGAAATTTGAACTAGTGGCTAAACGTTGCCATTTGCAGCGCAACATAGGCCGGACAGCACGGGAGTATCGCGGCTGTGGCGAGTGTGCCGCGCGCGTTTAAGCGCAGATGGTTGACGACTCGGGTCTGGCAAATTGGATTAGTCACTGTTTCTTGTTTCTCAGATATACCAAGGTTGTATTATGTTCTTGGTCGCTTGATTTTGAGGTGACAGTCTGTCTGCTTACAAGAGTCGCTGTGGGGATGCCGCGCGGGACAAGATCCAGTCTTGACTTGCGCGAGAGTGAGGATGAGCCAGAGGACGAGGATGTAGACGAGGGCGAGGGCAATAGTTTGCCATCACTGGACAAGGGCAGGAGGGGGATTTGATCCTCTGTGATAACAATCGTTCGCCTCCATCTGGCCTTCATTGTGAAATTTGATGTGAAAAGAGTTGTGAAAAGAATATACACGAGTGTGTAGTAGCAATGTTACGCAAGAGAATGGAATGCTTGGCAACGCGCTGCGACCAAGACAAATGAAAGAAATAAAATCGTCACCCCAAACGAACGAGTTAGATTTGGAAAAGTCTGTCGCCTGCCCAGTCTTATTCTCTGCTTGGATAAAAAAACCGCACGAGATTCTGCGCCGGCGCCTTCGCCCAAGAAATGACTTTTCTTAAATGGCATGGCTTCTGCATCACATGTGATGTTCATCTTACCCCAGGTTTAGATGAAACGTCTGTGGGATTGTGGACGACAAGCCATTTCTACCAAACAAAGCATCCGTGCTCCCCAACATCTTGTCTGTCAATGCTAAACATCCGTTCTTTTTCGCGCCATGTGAAAACGATAGTCAGTGCGAGAACCCAAACCATCATCCATCGTGGCCGCACTGGGCGTCCGCTGCTTGTTCCACTTAAGCTATCGACAATCCTGCTCATCTCCTCACGACGGGGCCCTTTATACGTGCTGCATTCGCCTGCCCTCCACTTTCAGCTATCCTCCTTCCCCTTCACAGTCTTGATGGCTTCTACGCCGCTCCTTGTGATTGCTGCAAGTGCTGGGTTTCCGTCGCGCTAGTGCTCGCGCAATGTGGTTCATCAATCTGCTTTGATGAGTCCGATAAGGAGAGATCCATGTCCCGATAGTGAGACAATAGCGTGCTTTTGGCTTTTTCAGAACAATTTTGCGTGACGACTGCAGCGATTTGTTCGTCGAGCTCGATGATGTTGTTCACTAATTGGTCCATCGTGTTCCAACCCACCACATTCCTTGCGGCGTTGTTCCATGCACTTGCGGTTGCACATACGCAGTTCATCTCAAACTCCAGCACTCTTCAGTTCAGCCTGGTAAGTTTTTCTCTTGTGGAGTTTTGATGCTCGCGAAATCTGGATTCGTCGTCCCAGGATCCAGGAACAAGAAGCTGAACAACATGTATATACCACGGTATGCGACCAACCACATGAATGAGACCAGTTCGAAAATTCTCCCGCTGAACTATTGCATCGAGAAGAAGCTGGAAAGTAAGTTAATATGCCACCTGAGTCCATCCTGTTTGAAGTACATAGCTGCTGTACTCACCGGGGTCAGTGTGCAAAAACCTGTCCATGCAACTGACGCAGCATTGTATTCGGCTGCAAGTACTTCTACTTGATCCCTCGCTGAATCCAAAATTCGCTTGGCCAAGTCATCTGCCTGGCTGGCACTAGAGCCTCTCCGTTTCTCGAGGCCCGCTGCTGTGATCTCTCGTAACAGGTCTGTTCGCTCTTCGGCTGATTTCGCCCGGAATGATGAGTTCAAGCCACCCATCTTGAGGTGATCCGGCAGCTCTTGTGATATGATATTCTCGTAAGCAACCACTAGTCCTGAACAGCTAGGGTCGTCCCGAAGGGCATCATATGCCGCATTCCATAAGTCTAGGCAGAGCTGAGCATCTCTTGATTGGCCCCCATTTTTACCTCTCCGATTCCTCGAAGAAGATATGCTGTGTGTATCTGGTGATTGAGATATTCGTGGTGTGCGTAGCTTGAACGACGGGGTTCGCGATGATGCATTGAGTTCTTCTCGTGGAGGCGTGGATGAGGCGTTAACGCTGCTGCCACGGAGCCGTCCTACAAGCCTCCTGATTGTACTCGTCCCACTCGTGTGATTTTGTTCCTCCATCATGCTGAAGAAAATCTCCTTTAGACCGTTTGCTGGTTTGCTCGCGCTGAAAGCTTCGTTTCCTGAATTATATACGGCAATTGGTAGAGTACTTGCCCCTGTAGAATCTCGTTTGGTGTTTTGAGGCTCAATTGATGTTGTGTGTGCGTGCCATGACAGGAGAAATGGTTATGATGGGTTGCTATACATCTTTATTTGGCAATCTATTCTTTGCTTTGTTCAAAAATAAATCCCCGCTTGGATCGCCTTCCCAGCTCCATCATGACGGAGTCTCATGTCAGCCCATCATCTTCTGCTAGTCCAGCACGACCGCTTAATGACGGTAGGCATCGGTTCCGCCAAGGGTCCATCAAGACATGGCATGGATCCAACGACTAACAAGAAAACCCCCACCTCAGTAAACCTGTTGGAGGAAGGAAAATGGAGAAGCCAGTATCCAATGAGCTCCACCTCAGATCGCGGCGCTCTCGCCGTCGCTTGACCAGCATTCTCAGGCTGGCTTCCACTGAACCAACATATCTGGGCAAAACCTGCCATGGCTGTCTGGCAAAGGTGGTGGGGAGCCACATGATGCTGTTCGTGCTGTCTAGTTCGAGAGGCGCCGAAATCAAGGATATTGGCCTGTCCTTCTTCACACGGATGTATAGTGGGAGGCGCGTTAGATTGTGTTGTTCCATCGATCTTCAGCACAGGAGATAGATTCTGGTGCGAGTTCCAGCACCAGCAGTCTGTTCTGATGTCACTGGGTTGCGTGAGTTGGCCTCACTGGCAGCGCACGAAGCACTCGCATAATCCTTATCCGACTAGCACTAGCTGGCTGCCAGATCATCAGCTAGATCGACCACGATCTGCCAAAGCATGCAATCGATGCAGCTGAGGTCAACATTTCTCGTCAGAGTCAAGGAGATGATTATCGTCCAAGTCCCAAACAACCAGGCCCGCCATGTCTTTGTCCGCCTTCGCGTGGTTGCATGGCATGGTATGCTGGAAGGGCGCTCCCCATTTCCATCTCCACCATGTCCAAGGACCAGACAGCAGTGATGGGCCCGCTGAGACCCTGAATTGGTGGATGTATTGATCGTAACAGTTGAACTGACCGTCGTTCACAAAGGGTCAAAACGGCTCAGGTGAGGCTAATCAGTGTGAATCCGTTCCTCTAATTCGTATTCCAAACTTGCCGTTGCGGCCTCGTGCGGTAGGCTGGAGGGAATAATCGCCACCATATCGTGAGGTCCTTGCCTAGAGTCGTTCACCAACCTCTAGCCCGTCTTGGCACATGCGACATCCGAAGCCCTCCATCTTGGTTCATCATGTTGGGCCGAAATAGGCAATGGCGCTACGCGCAGAGGTAACATATGCAGAAGTGCTTTCCCCGTGACCTCACCCGAGTTGTGTACCTGAATTTCTTGAGGTGGAAGTGGGTTTGCAGCAGGCGCATGCTGGTTGAAACGCGACAATTAACTCATCTTCTGTCGAGCATCATCAGATCGAGGAAGAATGCGATGGAGCATGGGATTTGCAGCGCAAGCATTGCCGTCAAGGGCGATCTGCATGTATGTGAACCCGAATGCCACCAATTGATGGCGGCTCGTGGGCGGGTCAAACAATGTGTGTATCATGAGGCCTGATGCGGTCAATTTCATCTAAATGCCAGGCGCACTTCAGCGTCGTATCCGTCGGCAATGCCTTTGAAGAGCCGTTCTAACTATTCTGCCGGCAGAGCCTGTTGCTGGCCATGTCACGCTGCGCGAGCTTGTTAACGGCAGGGCCAGCGATGGAATGTAGATTGTGTTATTGGTGCCAATCACGCGGCCATCAGAGGCCATCTGCTGCTCCCTTGGCCGGATCTGTCGTTGATTTGGGGCCCCCGTCGTGGCGAGTGCGATTCTGCTAGAGAATTCATAATCGCCCATTGTCTGCATTCCTCTGGCCTTGGAATCGGCTCAGTTTCTGTATCTTGCAACACTCGCTCGCCTGCACAAGAAGACTCTTCGTTGTGTGGTGTCAACTGCAACCCCTGGTGCCAGGAACCAAGTGGTGATCCCGACAGATCGTCGCTTTTCAACAACCAACCGAATTGCAGCAAGAGCACCGGCAACTGCACCTGCTTGCTGTTTCAAGTCCAATCGCACCAATCACACCTGCCAGGTCGATTCGCAAACGACCAGACAACTTTCTCCAAAGGCTCTCACCTCTCTCCTTCCTGCTTTGGGCTGGTCCTTTCGATATCACGGCAAGAGCGTGGCAGCGACATTTGGCAACGACTGCACATCCGCCACAACCGAGAAACCCACGTCAGACATCCTGTGCAATCCTCAAGGTGGACCGTGTTTCCGCAGCTGCATCAATTCAGCCGCCTAAATATACAGATCGTCTTGGTTGGACCCTATAACTATACCTGAAATACCCCGTTCGGTTGTGTAATCTGTGGATTCACAAGATCTTCATCTTGTTCTCTTGCCAGATCTTGTTCTTGAAATCCGTCCCTGTGCATCGATACTCAGATTCTTCATCGCGCGGTAGCACGACAGTCGATGCAAACGTCACACACAGAACTCAACAGCTGATTTGCTACGGTTCATCACATTTCATTCCTGAGTCCTCCGTTCCTCGACGCGGCAAGATGAATTTCGGAATCAATGCCCTCGTGGCTGTTCTCTCGTTCTCAAGTTTAGGCCGGGCGCTGCCAGCCTTTTCTGTCATGGCGAATTCGACTGGCATTTCATGGCAACCATCAGATGACACACAGTCTACATGCGATCCTTCGACTTTCGCAGAATCGCCAAACATCGATCCCGCGAATTGGCGAGAGTGTGCTAGTCTGTATAGCTCCTGGACATCACAAAATGGAACGTTCAATGTTAGCAATATCGATGCCAACGGGTTCACTCCCATTTTACAAACGAAAGACTGCACTCTCGGAGTCCAGCCTGCCGATGCATCCAAGGGTCCTTTCACTATCGGCGACAAGGACCTCAAGACGCTCTTAGACACGAGTCTCAAACAGTATTCGGAGGGAACCGATTTGAGGGTTACGGGCATTGTCAAATGCGCTGCTGCTAGTGGAAGCAAAGCTGACGTGAACTGGCGAATCTCGAAGTCATAGGGTGGCAGACGAGTATCAGCATCATGTGGTCACGCTTTGCGAGATGGTCAGCGGTTGATGAGAATCATCCGTTGAATTGCGAATTCCCTCTGTTGCGCTATGCTTTTTTTTCTTCGACTCTGTGTCAAGTTACTCCACGGAAGTACTTGGAACCTGGAAGTTCCACTTGAATTGGGAAAGACAGAAGAAAGGTGGCCCTCCATACTTGTAGAGAGAAGTTTGTATGACTTTGTACGTGTTCTCAACATAGAGTTAAGTTGTAGCACTCTTGTAGTTGAGCGGACTGTGACACTGAGTGCGAATCTGAGTTCACGAAACAGGCAACGCGTGTCAGCAAATATTTCCAGACAAGACTGTCAATTTCGTTCGTACATGACAGCGACATCCAAAAGTCGATGCATCTTCCACATACATGACTATTGCGCTGTAAAAGGCAAACTGGGGGATACTACCTTATGTTTTTCGATCGTCAACTTCAACCGCTTCAACATTGAAGGTTGTATATTCCTTTGTCACTTCGCGCTTGCTCACGGTCTTTCAGTTCTCGGCCTCGTGTCATATGTTTCAGTAGACATTGCAAGATACTAGTGGCTATGGACGAGTTTTAGCTCATGTTCTTGCATACTACATTAGACAATATTGGTTCACCATGACATTGTAAAAACATTCTTGTTCAAATACAACAAAAAGTTCCAGTTCCATGATGCCCTTCACCACAGTACTGTGACTGAGCTTACTTTAAGACCCTGGCCGTAATTTTCTTACCCTCGTGTGTTGCACTCCATTTGAGTGAACCTACGAGTTTTGGATATGTTTAAATCTCGTTAGTCCATTTTTCAAACAGAGGCGCGGAAAAGAAACACGAACAATGGAACTTTTGTACAGGTTTTACATCACACTGCCTCCTTCATTCACTGCATGCGTCTCATGTTCTCATCGAATAACGAGGCTGAATCTGCACAAAGCCATGTCAGACAAAGCACATGTCAGTTGAACAGCAACGAATTGTGCATTGCACGAGAATTCATCGTCAACAAGAACACGCAATCCCGATGACCTTGGGGCACCAGCTGAACAAAGCAATGTCAGATTACACCCAGCACCATCACCGTCGCCCTATCAAACGCCGCTGACGAGAGGGAAAGATCTCGCACATCTGTTTTACCATACCCTACACGCCAGCGGCTCGATTCACCGATGACCCAATGCGCCAAGCTCAAGATCTGTCTCATCTCATCATGTTCACCGCAGGAAGCACTCATCCTTACCGCGCATCACTGACGTCGCGTTGCAGCAATGTGCCGCGCAAGATGCCACTGCTGCAAGACTGAATCGTGCCAATGACATAATATCTGACTGTGTACGATCCAGGAGGATTTTGTACACGAAGTCCTAATGCAGTAACTCAGCGCGACACAATGGGGAAGCAAATGAAGCCAAGAGTCGTCAAAGCTGAGAATGGACCGATTCCCCAAAAGTTTAATTTTACGCCATGCAAGGAGGCCCTCTGTGTATCCATGCTCAGTAGCGCCGCTATATGTCTGCCCACTATTGAAGGAGCTGTAGATAGAGCCCCTGCTATTGTTCGCCTCGAGAGCCGAGTTCGGCGGTTTTGTGGTCCCCCGGGGATGAGGTCTAGGTGGACAATATCTTGGCTGCGAGGCAGTATTCGGTCTGTGGTTGAATGAGGCGGCACTTGCCATTGCCTTGTGTACGGGGTGCAGCATTGATGTTGAGGAAAAGCAAAAACACAAGGTTAATTTATTTTGCCTAGGCTCTAGTACATCCTCTGCGCAGGCATCAATCCTTGTATTTGCGATTCTTGTACTGTAAGCATCTATAAAACAACAATTATAATTGTACGGTATCGGCTTTCCCTGAGTTTCGGACATGTGGATCTTGTTATGGTCTCGTCACACATCAAGACAATTTCTAAAGGCAAAGACAAAATACAATTGATGAGGAATTCCATCCATTTGCACCACCCGTACTTGGTGTAGTTGGAATTGACGATATGCCCGGCGCTACCGACTGAACGTACATGGTCTGAGGCGTACTATTGCGACGACTAGGGACCCTCTTATCAAAACTTGAGTAGCCGGGCATGGTCAGGGGATGTGGTGAGTCCAGTGAGACGCAGCTCCCGATATGAACGCTCAAAAATGGCAAACGACCGTGGAGTGTAAAGAAACTTTACAAGGAAAACCGCTGATAATGCCCGCCGCTGCAGATATGCTTCTCTGTCCGCAAAATCTTGAAGCAGGTTTCTTTTGTCTAAACTGCGTCAAAAGGCAGGAAGCCAATTTTGCCAATGTATAAGAGATATCTATCATTCGCATACCTCCATTTCTAGTCAATATTCTTTCTCAGATCCGTGATGGTACCAATCTTCTCTGCAGTTTAACGCACATCATCGTCATTGTCATCATACCAAGACATCAGTTGAGTATAACTAATTATCTTGAGTTGCTCCTCATCAATAATGTATAAGTTCTCCGGGCGATATGAGAAATGATTCTGCTGCTCATAAGATTCGAATTGGTCAAATCCGTTCTGTGCAACCACAAAGCACTGCACCAGATTTTTAAAATTGCTCAAGCCATGAGAGAATGAATAGAACCACCCTCTGTCAAAATTATTGGCTGCAAATCTCAGTCAGCGGATGCGATGTCCACAGTGGCTGAAAAGGTCATAATCTAACTGTGTTCCGGTATCAATGATATCAGCATTCAGATTCACCCAAGTATAGGTGTTCGTTGTTTCATCCTTAGACCTTCTGGGCCCAGAATTCACCTTTGACATCGATATTGTTTGAAGCTCTGGCAGCGCCAGACTCTTTTTCGTGCCTCTGAGATACGTGTGGGAGCAGATAACTACTGCGCGTATATGTCGGACTCGAGGCAGGCACTGGATCTGTTACACTAGGCCGTGCCGACAAAAATTGGAACAAGTTAAACAAAGTTACGTCGATTCTTGATGTCGCGTACGGCAAGGGGCACATTGCTCCTAATGATCAAGAATTCTAGAAACTTAGCATTCGGCCTCGGTTCAATTGTAACGTTCGTGCGTCTGTATAAAAGGGGGAACCATAATTACCCAGGTACTTCGCTCGTCGAATTCAACGCCGAATCCATTAGCTTCTTCTGTCTCAGCGTATCCCGCGACCCAGCCTGTTGGGCACGATGTAGGTTGATATTTACGGGATCCCTCCTCACAGGCATCAGTATAGTCGTAATCCATACTTCTCAATCTATTTATACAGTGTCATGATGAGATTCCGCTAAAGTGCCGTCCTTCAATCTCAACTCTGCCAGCTTAAATTGCAACGATGCTTCGCGTTGCAAGCTCTGTGTTTTTCTTTTGCGTTTATCCGTTCCGCTGGACCAAATAAAATGGCAAAGAGTACGTTAACTGAGGCTTGGGGCTACCTACCTAGGTAGGTATGCTATAGATTCAAGGGCCTTAAATCTTGCACTTGATCTATATAGCTACTTTGAGTAGACAACGCTATCAGCGCTGTTCTCCTATTCTTTTCTAGCTCTGGAGTAGATGACATGTAAAGATCATTGCCCGCCTTTGAAAGTATTTTCACAAGAGTCAAATGCCGTCTTTGCACAGCACTGGACTTTTGCCAAGCGACATTACTGTACATTTGGCATCGCAAAGATGCAAACCAGCCCCATGTGGTCTGTGCATTGCATTTGCAAATACAATGCGAGCGGGCCGCGACTTCGGCCACGACAGCTCGGTATGGAGTAGTTTTCTTCTTTTGTACATTCCAGCCCCCTTTGCGATTTGATGCCTTTGGCCTTGATAATCTCTGGTCTTGTCTGGTCTTGTCTGGTGCGACACTTGATGGCGGGGCGGGGTCTGGCCAGGCCCATTAGCGGGGTTTTGCATGATCGTCAGCAGGCAGGCTGAGCTCTACGGTAGGGCTGTTGGGGCACTGGCATTGCCAATGGTTACCAGGCCTGATTCAGCGGTCTGGGCTCTGGGCTCTGGGCAGTGCCTGTTTGAAGCTACTGCAAACCGCATGCAGACACCACCAGATCGCTACAGTACTCATCGCAAACTGTCTTATGCATGTCACAGCCAGCTTGGACCTGCTGTACTGTAATTAAAGAGCAAGAAGATCTCAAACTCGTCCAAAGGGGACCATGGGGCTGCTGTGCTCGTGTTCCCTTGCCCGGTGTCTAACCTCAGATGCTTAAGAACATGCGACGCAAATCCCTCGCGCATACGCACCAGCTTTGATTGCGGCCCGTATTAATGCTATCAGCAGCAGTTGCTTGGACCAGGCTGGGCCATCTCGGTCGATAATTAATAACCTGTAATAGCAAAAGTAATGGGAAGTAACCACCGCAAATGGTTGCACCGCGCATTCATGGGTCGGCCTGAGTTTCAGCTCTAATTTTCCTTTGGGCGCCGTCGCTGTGGAGTGCGAACACATGTTGCGGTCTGGTGAATCCAAATCATCACGAGCAGTCCTTGACACGGGATCTGGGTTCAAGGCACGAGGAAGAGTCCATCTGAGACGACTTTTGCCTACTCCAGGCCAAACCAGCCCATGATGA
>AFRD01000173.1:0-65072 GCA_000222875.2 Periglandula ipomoeae IasaF13
CCTATCGACCGGTATTCGGTGCAGGCGCCCAAAGTAATTCGATGACGCTATCATACTCATTCATCGGGTCGCCGTACCCGTCAACCCAGCGCGTGTCGTTTGCTCGTCGGATGTACGTCTGCAACACGCTGCCGTCTGGTTGCAGGGTTGCCTCCTTCATCTTCCATGCAATCTTCCTGCCCGTCTGTGATAGTGATGGTCGCTGCGGACCCATCTTGTAATCAAAGTTCCAGCCTGTCTCATTCTCGGCCTGGAAGGTCTTCTCTATTTGGTTCGGATCGAAGTTGATGCCGCCCGGATACTGTGCAATAGAATATCCCGAAATGATAAAATCATCAAAAGTCTGAAATCGCTGCAGTGTGCAATCCTCTCCGCATATGTATGCCAACTTGGTTAGATCGCTGGGCGTGACATGGTGCCAGCTACGGTAGTGATGTATTGATAATGGTTTCGTGCCCCACTCGTAGAATCCTGAAGGGTCCTTGAAGATGTCCAACTGCCAGAGGTCCTGGAAGGTCGTCAGTTGAATTTCTGAATGCTCCTGGATGCACTGTCGCAAAAGCCGGTCGCCCTGCTCGTCCGCCTGCTCCACCTTTACTTGCGAGGAACACTCGTCAAAGTTCTTGGTGATCTTCTCTGCAGTTGGCAGAGATAAGATAATACCCGCACCGCCGAATGCTTGCGATCCATGTTTTTGGATGGCGAGGCTGTCTTCTGACAAAGCTCCAATGTACATGTCAGCCGAATCGTCTTGTTTCGCAAGCTTCTCAATTAGAGCATGCATGTTGGGGAAGAAGGTATCGTCATCACACAAAACTAGCCACTTCTTTTGCTTTGCCGCACTGTGACGGTACATGGTTGGGATCACAGCCATGTTTCTCGCCGCCATGGGCAGAGATGGGTCGGACGCATAGGTATCAGCATCAATGCCAGCCTTTTTAAGGACTATATGCGCAAGATGAAGCTGCTCCGGGCTCGCGTCCAGGAGCATGAGGACTAATTTGGCGCCATTCGATCGTTCGGACCCATTTGTCAACCAAAAAGACCAGTCGTTCACAATGGTGGTGGCGTATTTGGAAAATCGATCGTACGTCGTCGAAACTCCAAACATCAAGTCAGAGGCGTCAACATCTTGAGGATACGCCGAGGCAGATACTGAAATCTTAATATCCTCAGCGCAGTAAGCATTTGCATTTTTAAGCTGAGGCTTGAGCTGTATGAATTGGAAGTCCTTCTTAAGGAGTCGTTGTGAAAGCTTGGTCAAGCCGGTGCGCTGGACATCTGGTTTTCGCGTGAATCGTATAGATCGCTTCAAATACTGGAAAGAATCATGCAGCTCGTATCGTTGCTGCAAGTCGAGCAGGCGGGAATCGCTCGCTCTACACCTGAATTCATCGTTGGCTGGTATGCTTGGAGAAGTTTCGACCTGCGAATCGTCTGGTCTCTGAACGGATGGGCGCTGGTTGAAGAAAAGCCTTGATCTTGTTTGTCCGGAGATTGGTCTGATGTACAACAGCACTGCAAGAACGATGGCAATGTACACCGCTGTCACCAGAGCCTTCCGTGATCGTGCCTTTCTAAGTGCCATGGTTGATGAATATGCGGGCCGCAGATGGTGCTCTCATGTGCCGCGAAGGAGCTTCGGTGGGCTCGTCAAAGGCTGAGCGGACACTCGCTAACGCAGTTACGACCTAGTCGAGGGGAAAGCCGTTCATAGCTTGAAAACAAAGAAGCCAAATCTAGCAGTTCAACGGTTGGGGGAATATGGAACAAATTCAAAGTGGTGGCACCAGACCGTCCACTTGTTGATGGTTGTGTCGTACATGTAGGGAAGGAGCGAATGCACCAGGCAGGTTCCTGACGCAAACGGAACAAGAATTCCAGGGCGCTCTTATAAAGGTCATGGCCTGTGCCGGTGCCCCTGAGTGAATGGGAAAATGGGCACTGCCAAAGCATTCCGCCGATCGACGACACAGACGGTTTCATGGATAGACAAATAACTGTGGAACAATTAAAGACTGCATGTGGTGTGGATGTGGACATGGGGATGAAAGCGTCGATTCATTGGGCGGATTGGCGCTATGTAGCTGCCCGCGACAGGGTGGTGATGAACCCACAGCCCAAAAGCCCACAGTCAAGGGCCGTGTCTGCCGTACGTCAACAGTGGGGGCTGTGTCTTAGACCAAACGGCAAATCGCGCAAGATCGGCAGGACGGCTTGGGAAGAGGGTCTGGCGAGGCGCTTTCTGCTATTGTGAGCTGCAGCGACTGCTGTAAATGCGATTGCATCTCCCCAGGTACTGCTAGCCTAACCTGCGTTTATAGTACAGCAACGTAAAATAAGAAATCTCCGACTTGAACTAGGCGATGCCTGCAAGTGCAGAACTGGAGCCATTAGACTACTCGGTGCGGATCCGTACATAGGCATTGCTCGAGTCTGTTTTACTTTTGTTTGAGGCGACGGGGTCGAAGGGCGTTTCAATCAATGGCAATCACAGACGCCGGTGCCGGACCTCAGAATGCCGGCGCCAGGCAGTGCACGGCACACCACCTGTAAAAATACATGGATAACATTGCACTGCGCTTGTATTATTGATAGTGGCACGTTCTGCCAATGGTGCTCGCTGCTGGATGAACAGATGTCTGGTCACTGGTGCATGTGGCGCCCCACGCCTGCCCTGGCCAAGCAGCACTGAGCAGTGGCCCTTGCTGCCTTCGGTGCCTGTGCCCTTGCCCTTGTAACGCGGCTGAGACTGAGACTTTTCAATCACAATGGTCCCGTGAAGCGCATCCAATGCACATCACTGTTGTTGTATGTGAGCAAGCGCCTCTAAACTAGATTCATCAAACGCTGCATCTTCCCTCACAAGCCTGCATCCTCGGTTCGCAGAAAAGGGGTTTGCTTGTCATCTCACCCCAGCGGTTCGCCGCGCTGGCCAATGCAACCTGGGTGGCTCTGTGTAACGACGCGGAGGGGCCATGATCGCGGTCGGTCTCGAGGTTGTTCCTGGCCAGTGGATACGTGTTGTGCAAGGAGCTCCCGTTTGATCCTCTTCATCATCGCACCAACAGAGCCTGCTTCGTACCAGCAGATGCATGAATATCGGTCGATTCAATTTTTTGATTTTTTTTCTGTATGACTATGAAAAGCTGCCTCACATCATATTCGCCTGACCGTGCCTAAATCTTCAAATTGAGCACCTTCAGGGAGGCGTGCTTGGAAATCATGCTGCCAACCTGGAAGACATGGACATAGATTCACGCGCAATTGAGCCGGCATGATGATGCTGGGGAGAGCCAACAACAAGCTCGGATCAATTTTATTTGTTCTCCGGATGCACCTCCGGTCACAAGCTGGCCTCCAACTGCGCATCCAACAACATGTTCGAGACCATGATGGACAACCCCTTTCCGTTGAGATGCCTTGCGTCATCGATTACCGCTTCAACATTCCAGATGGTGTCGGGCCAACAATGACACCATCATGATTGTAATAATAGCATGGCCTGTTCATTGCAGCGTTCCACATTCACCCACCGATGCAGGTAGGTCCCAACGGCCAGTTCTAGGACTACAGAACGAATCGCTTCCCCTCTGACTGTAACTACAAGCATCCTCGGGGATGTTACTCAACGAGAAACGAGTTGCGGTGTGCACTACGATGTTCTGCTGTCCGCCTAGAAATATGATATGTTTGTTGATTGTGCGGAAGCCAATTTTGGATCGTTTCATCCGATGCCCGAGTTAAAGATTTCATGCATTTACTATCCGTGACTTCCGTGGTCATACATGTCTCTAGCCCTTTGCTTCCAGGTGTCTTGGCTGAAAAGCCTGATTAAAATCTCAATTTAACAGTTGAGGAGTTTATGACAGTGAAAGAGCCTTGTGATCAGCACATTCAAATGGCAGAACGCGCAGTAGGAAGCGCCTTATCTAAAACCTAGAATTCGCAAAGCGTCCCCCTGCTACGCAAAGCTGTGAATTGCTTCAACGCATTGCGAAATTGACGTTGAATACTAACAATCAAGAGGCCCTGTGGACGTACTGTACCGCAATATCGCTTAGTCTTCAGCAACCAGATATTCTGACAAGGAAAAAAGCCTTATAGCGTTGTGAGGAACTCATGTCATTGTTATCGCCTAACCCTCGCAGTCAGATTTTAGACCTGTTTCAATTGCACCGAGACTTGCACCACCTTGGCACTACAACGAAGCTCCATCCAATGACGCTCGCTGAAGAATCTTCGCCTGTTTCTCTCCGCTCTGGATTACGAGAGGCCACGGGAAATTGAAACATGATAGACATGACCCCCAGAGGACAATCGCAAACTGCACATGAAACAAGTGCTTGGCGCTAGGAACGTCAGGGACTCCGTTTCAGCATCGTTGATCGTCAGCGGATCGCCTGCGAAAGCAGGAACATCTTTTTCTCGAGAAATCAGCATGTAGAGAGAAACAGGCTCTTCGGTGCAGTGTTTGACTAACTAGCAGGTTGTCGCATTTCCCCTCGATTTTGTCGTTACCATCTACATCTGTGAAGGACATCGCGCTTGAATCATCTTGGCACCTCGTGGCGTTTGGACCCCCCTTCACCCACCAAGTGGGCGCATCCCGCAGACGTAGCGCAAATGGCCCGCGAATGAGAGTTCGGCGAATAATGGCATATTCCCCTTTTCGGACGAACCTGTCCTAGTCGCAAGTTGTCTGCAACGCAAAGCTGATACAAACACGGGGCTGGGTTGGCCCCATCTCCGTCGTTTATATCTTCACAAGGTGGACTAGATTCTCTGGATAAACTTTTCTGCTTCTATGATATGCCTTCTTTGCTCTCTTTTCGCTTTGGTCTTTCTGGTTTTGTTATTCAAACGTTATGAATCGAGCACGCCGAATGGGATAGTGATGTTGTTCACTGGGATTAAAGTACCCGCTCTTCTTGCTGTCACGCTTCATGTCTTTGGTTCGGAGGCTGTACTGCGCCAGTTCAACTTCACGGTACACAAAGACTCGCGGTCTCCAGGTATGTTACTGCAAGCCTTCAGAATTAAGGGTCGTGTTGACTGATATTGTGGCAGATGGGTTTACGCGCGATGTCTATCTGATCAACGGTCAGCAGCCCGGACCGTTGATCGAGGTGGATAGGGAGATGACATTGAGGTCTTTGTCCAGAATGACTTGAATGTCGAGACTACGCTGCATTGGCATGGTAGGAGACTCTGCATTAAATCTTGTCATGTCCGACATGCTGATTCTTCACCGTCAGGACTGCTCCAGCGAGGAACTCCTCAGATGGACGGAGTACCCGGCGTCACGCAAGTGAGTAGCTTAATTTGTATTTTTCGGCCCTATGGATTGTATTCTGATCTTGATTCAGAGTCCAATTTCCCCGGGAGGTAATTTCACCTATAGATTCTCCACAACCAACGAATACGGATTCTACTGGTACCACTCTCATTTCAAAGCCTACTACAATGACGCTCTGCGTGGTCCGCTCGTTATCAGGCCTGCGGCAAGTCGCCAACGACCATTTGAAAGTCTTGCTGCGAAGGAGGCATAAGAATATTTTTGATGGACTGGACATGCACGAAATGTCCATTCTACCCCCAACAACGGCATCTACGAATGCTGCAATGAGTCCCTCGACGACCGCTTCCGCCCATTCGTCAAATATGAGTGGTCTCAGTCCAAGAGGCTGCATGGCTCCCATGATGTTCAAGCCTGGTTTCAACCAGTCCTCTTTACCCGTCGAAACGTGCACAAACACGACTTCACCCCTCCTCGAGGTCACTGTTGACCCGGCAAAGGGCTGGCTGGCACTCAACTTGGTCAACTCGGGTGCTGTCAGCGCGTTGCGTGTGTCTGGATGCGCATTCAATGTTTATGTATGCCGCGGATGGCCTTTATGTGAAACCACAGGAAGTCAAGGTATTTCGCGTCCAACTCAAAAGAAATTGTCCCTCATTGACAGAATATAGGTGTTACACATGGAATTAGGCCAGCGATACTCCGTCATGGTCCGACTAGATCAGAAGCCAGACAAGTACTTTTTGCGATTCGCTACGTTTCCCGGTGGAGATATGCAGCAGGTTCTGGAGGGCAAGGCAATTATCGCTTATTCGGTAAGCGTTTCTTTGAATATGGCTTTTTTTTTGTACTGTTTTCCTAATTCTAAGCACAGAATACGAGTGATTCCACGCTAGAGGGCATAGAGGACGAAGATATCAAGTGGATGTTTGTAAACGGATCTGCCAAAGCGGCCGCAACGCTCTTGGACAACAAGGCCCTCGCTTCAATTGACTCTAGTACCTCTCCTCCATCGGAAAAGGCGGACAAGAAGATCAATTTTGTGGTAAATCAAACGGACGTAACGACGTGGGTGTTCGACCAGGGACCCTTCGTGGAGCCGAATATTCCTATTATAAACGGCAATTCATCGTCGGGATGGAATGCCAGCACGACAATTCACTTGCCTTTAAACGCAACTGTTGATATTATTCTCAATATCTCAAACCAATCCATGGATACAGTGAGTGTCGCAGAAGCGACTTGGCCATATCGTCTCATTACTCCGTCAGGCAGCTAACGGTCTCAGATGGGCCATCCACTACACCTCCATGGCCACAAGTTCTGGGTTCTCGGCTCCGGCACAGGCTCCTTCCCGTACAGCAGCGCCAGCGAAGCACCAACTGGCTTATTGAATTTCCGCGATCCTCCATTCCGCGACACAACAGGTTTACCAGCACAAGGCTGGACTGCTCTGCGGTTCGTATGCTCGTTGGTGCCATCCTCAGCAATTGACTAACAACTTGGTTTAGATTCGTGACCGATAATCCTGGAGCATGGATATTCCACTGCCACTTACAATGGCACATCATTGTATGTTATGATCACATATCAGAAGGATGCATCAGACTAACATCTCCGAATAGTCCGACATGGCAATCATGTTCGTCAAAGGTGACGAAAAGATTCTGGCTCTGGTCGGTGCAGCCAAGCAGGTCTCGGAAAACAAAAGTCAGGCTGTGAACCTTGCAGCAGGGCGATGTGGCATATTCTGTGCCGTGGCTGCCGCGGTGAGCACCGTTGCGGCAATGTGGTAGTTACGACGTGGTAAGTTCAAAGAGGGAGGATAGTACATGTCAGCACAAAACGTGGCTGGAAGACACGCCACAGGGATACATATTTTCGAATTCGGCGTTGGGCAGAATCTCTCATAACAATTATACCACATTTTGCGTTTCATGCATGCGCATATGCACCATGCTTGTTTAGCCATGAGAATATGGCAAAATAGTTGATGTTGTATGGCAGGCACCACTGGCCCATTTGGTCCCTGGTGCCTGTGCTTGCCCCGCAGCACCGATAGCGGCGGGGTGCAATTGCCCCTCCATCCGAGCATGTCGAAACCACCCGACATCCGAACTCAATCACTTTCTCAACATACCATCTTCTCATCCCAATAACCACTAGTGAATCTTTAAACACTCTCATCATGACCGTAAATCACATCGTCCTCTTCGGCTTCAAGCCCGAAGCCACCGCCGAGTCAATCAAGCAGGTCCGCTCAGCCCCCACCAAACCACGTAAGCATTCAAGCTAACCTCATCAGTGCTGCGACGAGATGCTGGGTCTAAAAGACCAATGCGTCCTGTCATCTACTAACAAGCCATACATTGTGTCTTCCAAGGGCGGCAAGGACGTATCTATCGAGGGTCTCTAGATACATCTACCCTGAATAACTCCAAAGGGCTATTCGCTGACATGGTACAGAATGGCTTCACGCATGTCTTTGTCGTCGAGTTCGCGTCTTCTGCTGACAGGGACTTCTATGTAAAGGAGGACAAGGCGCACCATGCGTTTGTTGAGAAGTGGATTACTTCGTCGGGGGCGATTGCTGCGAAGGCCATGGTTGTGGACTTTGCGCCTGGGTCGTTTTAGATGAGGTAGTTCGGCATGAATTATATGTTGATAGTGGGCAATGCGATATAGTTATGCTGTGGCTTGAAAACGTATCTGAACTTGTGGTGGCGAATAGTGAATGATACAAGGATCGTGAAGCAAAAAGGGACTACCGTAGCAGTCATGCGTGTCGATAGTTTTTGCCAGCGGCTTTGAACGACGATTGCGTTCTTGTGTACAAACCTCGCCCGAATGCGTTGTCTCATAGCGAAAGCTGTGTCCTGGGCGGGTTCCGAGGTTGAAACGCGACGTCTATTCAAAACGGCCCCAGCATTACCACAAATGGAACTGTCGCCGAGATTTCTACTCATTGCTATTATTGGAATGCTGAGACCCTTCATCACATATTCCACAATACGCACCATCCATGATTGAAATTGTTCTGTATCTGGGTAAGTAAAATATATTTGGCTCAAAGCAAAATGTATACTAGAATCACAACCAAGTATGATACAAAACGCCAAATGCACAACCACCCTGAATACGCCGAAACAAATGAAATGAGAAGCGGCAAAGTTCTCTCCAATGCTCTTCCAAATGATGCTTGCGAACCCTGAAATGCAACGTCCTAGCGATCCACCACGTGGACTACCTTTTCCTCTGCCGGTGGAGCAGCCATCTTCATCTCTTCTTCCTCTTTTTTCTTCCTCTCCTCTTTCTTCTTCTTCTCTTCCTCTAGCTTCGCCTTTTCACTTACGGCACCATCGGAGAAGACTCTGTACGCCTGTTAGGAGAATCTAAGTTAGCGATCGGTTCAAGTACAAAGATAGTTCTGGGAGGTTTCGTATAGAATTCAACTTACATCCTCCAACTCTAGCACAACCTTGTTCAGCTGATGCAGGTCATCTTTGATGATCTCACCATCGTACTTTGTCGAGTTGCCCATGAAGAATTCGGCCGTCTCTTGGGCCTTCACCAAGGACAACAGGTTCTCGCTTGCCGTGTCTGAGGAATTCCTCCATTCGTTCACGGTATTGTTGGACTTTTGAATGGTGGCCTCCAGGTGCTTGGTTCTCTTGTTCCAGTGCTTCATACGAGCTTCGTGTAGGCTCTTGGTGCGGTTCCAGAATCGCTCGATATCCTCCACATACTTCGTCTTGGTGATGGGTGGATTCCACTTGGGACTGAGCGCTTCAGATTTGTCCGCCCACTTGTTCATGTGGGTTTCGCGATCGGAGACACCGGCAAAGTGGACAAGAAAATCGCCAGGACGAGCGTACGATGCTCCAGGGTTCTCGTCTTCTGTTGCATATGCATTGAACCACTGTGATGAGAGGATTTTTAGTAGATGTTACGAATGTAATGGGATTGACGCTTTTGAGTAGTTGCTTGGCTTACCCGTTGTGGGACTTTTGCGACGTGGTTGACAAACTTGCGTTTCTTGAGCATGAATTCCATGGCACTCTGATCCTGAAACCACAGCGGCGTATCGGGTTCGAATTCGCGGAAGGCGAGAACACCAGCAAACAGCTCGGCCGCGTAGCGTGATACCCGGATGCCAAAAATGCCGTTGTTGAGGCCATTCCAATCATCCGCAATCAATACGTTTATGTTCTTCAACACTTCATCGTTTTCATTGGGCAAGAAAATTTCCATGGCAATATTGTAGTTCATGATGATGGTGTCAGCATCAAACCAGAACAGCCATTGAAGTCGCTGACTCTCAGGTTTACGCAGCTCTCGCAGAATCATGTAGTGAATGAAAGCCGGCTTTGTCCAGTATCCGTCGAGGACGTCAACACGCTGTACGAACATGGGATAGCCATGTTGCCGATTGTGACGTTTGTGACTCTGCAACGCTCGCTCGTAGTAGCGTTTGGGAGAGCCGTACAGAATACTGATCTTGCCGATACGCGCTTGCTCATCGTGTACATCGGCTGAATAAACGCTAGTTAGTTCATGTCTTTTCTTAGTCGTTGGCATCCAGCATCCGAATACCAGAATTGTTTTCGCTAAGCCAGCAAGATGAGGATGAGTGGTTTCAACGTACCATGTGTTCCTAGTTGTGAGAGCGTTGAATCTTTCAAGTCTTGCCATGTTGCTCCTGAGGAGTAGGAAAATTGGGATCCGAGGAGAACAACCAGGAGAGCCACCAAGATTAGAAATGCTCGGCGAGCTCGAGACGTCAGCGAGCCCTTCCAAAAGAGCAACCGAAGCTTATCCTCCAACATGGCCGTTGTAGTACCGTGATGATGCCTTATAAATACCAGGTGTTATAAGTTGGCAACCATTTGTGACCAAAAGAAAGGACTAAACAGCCTGACTTCAATGTTCATGGAAGGATCAAAATCACGTAGAAGCAGGTGAGAAGAGGAAGGTAGCGAATGCGATATATTCGCCCCCTCTCAGTCACGACTCTTCGCACTTACACTGGGGCCCGGAAGCGAGATATGGCGAGCTCCTCAAATCGGCAATTTCCCTCGAACGCCCTCATTCCGTCGGGCTGATTTCCCAAAATAAAGAGCAAACTAGGTCCAGTCCTCCCGTATTTCCGCCGCCTGCTGGCCTAGCACGGACGCGGTCACAACTCAGGCGTCTGCAAACAACGGCCCTGCATCAAAGTCTTTTCCACTGGAATGTGCGACTAATTGGCTGCATCGAGGTCCTCACCCAAAGCTAACGCGAAAAGCTAAACATTATCGGCAGCGCTAAGCCCTTTCGGCTCCATCCACAAGGACGCCAAGGGCGTCGTATGGCGCATTCGAGGCCTGAAACGGGTACTCAGCTCTCGAAACTAGGTTTGCGAGATCGCCGGAGCCTTGATCCGGCTCAACGCGAGTGAGACCCCGATAGCCGTTGACATTCGCGCTCGCTCTGTCATCTGGGACATACAAGAGTTGACGGGAATCAGCGCGTTGGGGTGATTGAACTGACGGGCCGAGCGAGTGTGCTCGGGCATGCGCTTGGGGAGGAATGAAGATAACACCTGCATGATGAATGAACTTTTTGTGCTTGGAAATATTGGCAGCTGGCTAGACTGGTAGACAGACGACCTGACCTGACATTTACACAGCGGACAGTTCGCCCCGCCGCTGCCGTTTGCAGTATCCACAGCCCGACTTCGTATTTTTGATGATACAGTCTACTGCCCTAACCTTGCGTTGCATGGTTAATTCCCATCGCTCGATTGTCGCTTCTGGAGGATTCCTACACATGGTTCAATGTCATCGCGCGTGCAATTGGCCCACCTCGGAAATTTTTCATGCAGATGGCGTGCACTGCTTGGTACTGCATCTCGTATTGACGACAGGCGTGATGCTCGGTCGCGTATCCGCCCTTGATGGAATTCACTGTTTCTGATCGAGATAATAATGATGGGCCGATGCAAATGTCAAGTGGGTCAGACAAGCCGAAGCTTCCATGACAGTATCATTTTTGTTCAAAGGGCATTGTTTTGCTCTTCCAAGCCATCATGTCAGTCTCGTCAAATGGCATTCATTTTCGTTCGTTATCTGTCGTGAGAATCTTGTCTAGAAAAGCTCAGGTTCACCTCATACTGCACCAATATCGCCCGGTCATTCTTTTTCGTTGACGCAGCTCGCGCCAGCGTGCCGTCCAGACTTGTCTTCTCTTTGACTTTGCCCGTACTGGCGATGACCGTGTCTGACCCTTCGCCTTGTCCATATATCCGCCCCGACTCTACCGTCGTGGTGTTATTGCTCTCCGTTACCACCGCAAGATTATATGTTGATTCGCCGTCGGTGTGCTCTGTCGACCGCGATCGATGCACTTGGCCCAGCTTCACTGACTGTCGAGATGGGGTGCTTGATCCTCTTCTGGACGAGAAATTCTGCCCCCACCAGCCACCAAAGGCGTGGACAACTGGTCGCATGACAGGGAGGCAACCTGAACCAAGTCAAGAAAGTTGGCGTTAGAATTTTGCTACCATATATGAAAGAGGTCTTCAATAGTCGTCGACTTACACGCCATCACACTAAGATGGATCTCGACCGCGGACCAAACAACTGCTGGCGTACAGTTCCACATAGTATCGGCAGCGTACGAATCGTATCTCGAGGATGTAACGAGCATCATGATAGATACAACGACAACTCTAAACAAGACGCATCTGTGATCAGCAAGATATTTGCAGTGATTGAAGCTACTGCTTTGAGATTTACGCAATCCCGAACATGAACATGGCTGCAATGGCCGTCTTCTGTGGCCATGGAAGCATGAGTCTGCTGATCTGGGCTACGAGAAAGTCAGTCAAGGGGTTCGCTTTCCATCGACAGAGCATATAAGACTTACTCGCAGGCAAAACCATGAGCGCAACATCTATCAACAGATGCGCCGAAACAGACCAGAGGAAGAATTTCGCAGGGTCGACCGAACAATGCCCATCAATAGATTTATCCCAAAAATAGTGCGGTGGGAAGCACTGGAACACGGCGACGAATAACTTGACATTCTTTCGTTAGCTGTCGGATAACTGTCTTTTGCATCCCATTATACTGCTTTGAAGCGGAGCAGCAAACGATAAGGGGCCGTTTCGTACCCGCACTATGATCCAAGCACATGCGCAGGATGTAAGCACGTATATCGCAACCCTCGCACTCGACATCGACTTGAACAACCGCCAGTAAAGGGTCAGCAGAGATAGCTGTGCGGCTCCGATGGCAATCGTGTAGGTATGCTCCTCAATCTCTTGGACCATGGCTTGATAAAATCGGGCTTCGGTCACTGAAACGGGGAGGTTGTCTAAATGCAAGCCGAGACCTTTGGTTATTACTATCCGCGGAGGTCAGTCAATCTCGCGTTCAGCAAGTGGGCCTGTCACATCTTGTCATATGGATGAAGAGACGCACAGAAAAATGCCGATATATCGTACGCCACTGCTGCCGCCTGGTAGTATAGTAAGTCGATGATCAATCATTCGTTTGTGATGTCAAATGCACGAACCAGCGACAACACTGCGAGTCAGTCATCCCACCAGAGTTGTACTCGTTTTAGACGGCGAGCGTAGAATCGAAGACAGACTAGTAGTGACGAGGGCACCAAAGTGGTGATGATGGATGCGTAGACACCATACTGGAGCGAGTCCGTCATGATGTACGTTGTGGTAGTTGATAATGCATTGAAGAAGAAAATAGGCCGTGATTGAGGTGATGAATATCAGCTCTTCAGGATCATGGTCAGCGCCAAGACAAGTACTATCATCTGTAGTGGACAAACCTTGACTGTCAAACTACATGAATGCGCAAGCTGTGCGATGACAAAATAAACGAGCTTTTGCAGAAGAGCGGCAAAAACATCAGGAAGGCGAAACACACACTGCGTCGAGGTATAGGATGAAGTACTATATCGGCCACCGAGCAAACTTAGCCGAAACACGCCCATGTTGCGCAACCGAGGAGCCAGCATCTGCAGCCTCGAAAACCCCAATGCAAGATAACATGGCAAGGAAGAGGTCAGCCCGGGGTTGCACTGTATGTACAGACTACATACAATGTATTCTCATAGACACCAGACCTCTACCTACCAGGGTATCCCAGCCAAACACGGCACTCCCTTGATGATGGTGGCCTGAAGTGCCTCTTCAGGGGCTCAGATGCCGTGTCATCCATATTGTCACGTCAAGGTGTGAACGATGCAAATCAAGTCAAGTTGGGCAGCCCCCAAATTCTCGCTGGCCGCCAAGAGCTTGGTTTGCCGCTGTGTGGAAATAGGGATGGGCGACTCGTCTAAGCAAGGCATGGATCTAAGCCAGAAACATGGCTAGAAGCAAAAGAGCCCACGGCTGACATGTCTAGGTCGGTGTTTGATTGACACGTAGAAAGTGGCTGTACGGGGATGCAACTCAGGTGCAGATCGGCGAGGAGAAGCTGAGTGAGTAGGTCTACGGGCAGAAGTTAGTGAGAAGTTCAGTCGGCAGGCACACTGCTATCGGGCTACGAAAGTGTTACCTGCGTGGCAGGAGACGACGAATCCATAGGGTTCGACATATTCCATATGTGCTTTTCACGGTACATACGGCACGGAGTAATGTTAAGCGCAAGGAATTTTTGCTGATGAACTCATCCATCTGACTCCGGCCCTGGGTGCCATTGCTTGATGACAACCCGCGCAGGTGGGCTGATTGATAGTCGTCGGGCGGTGCCGTCGCCAAAGCCACTAGGGGCAGCTCTAATTTGAGACCACGACTGCAGGCGGGTGGAACTTCTCCGAGCGTTGACAGGCAAAACTGTTTCGTCTCAACTGGTACTTTGTGGGGAAACATCTCGGAATTTGAACTGCACCGGGACTTTTTAGCCAGAGTAGCCGTAATGCATGTTCGGTCGTCGAAACCAGTTCATCTGATACTTCAACATCGGTGGCCACGACCCCTGGTAGCTTTCATCTGCATGGACAGCCTTTGCGAATGTTGTATCTGCACAACCTCTTTGCACGTGTCTTGAATTTCGTTGACGTGCTCGATTGTGTCTAGATGCCTTCGACCTGCTTAGCAGCTGGCAGGGGCCAGACACGCAGTGGGACTTGAGGCGGAGATGCCGTTCGGCAGGAGCCAGGTTGGGGCAGGTTGCAGGCTGCACGCACAATAGCGGCCCTCCTCCACAAACACAATGCCGGTAGAGTTGGGGCCGCAGATTGGCCTCCGCCATCGTCATCACCGTTTCGTTAGCGAGAATATCACTTTCTTCATTTCGCTCAGAGATAAATGCTCTTTTTATTGGCCCTCATCCGACTATGGCAGAAAGGCCTGGCCAGGATGTAAAAGGATTGTAATCCGAGAAGCGAGACGACGCTGCTTGACATATGTTTTCATGGTCGGTTTTCCGTTATTACTCAAGAAGCAGACGACGCCTGCATGTGGCCGAATTCCGAGCCTGCGCCGCTGACGCTTTTCGACTAGAGTGCTTGGAACTGATCATTATCTTTCAGGCGGACAGTGACAGACTGCGGTGAATTTTGCACCTCCCGTGCACATGTGGCTTGCCGACGCCAATTCCTGGCGACAAAAGTGATGCGGACCGAAATGCCAGGCAAGACAGCGAATGCCATGATGGCAGCCACTCGACGATTCTTGGGGCGTCAGCCGATGTGCCAGACTGCATCGTGGCAGAGGACGCTGCTGGAAGCTCCCGTAGGCGCAAACACACGAGAATGGACTGGCGAGTAGCTAGTTCAGGACTACTCCGTACACGCAGGTTGAATAGGTTTTCAACGAACGATGGCAGCCTGATTTGAGTCGCATTTGCAATGAAGATGATATGCATGTCAGATTCACGTTACTCTTAGTGGGTCGGTCGGCCACTCGGCCGATCCTTGCCTGTCTCCAACAACTGCTGTCAGTTGCGTGGCTGCCGATGCCAAATCTACCAGTCGACCAGACTTGGACACCAGACAAGACCAGAACGAACAGGTTGCGAAGTGGACAATGCGTTCGCTGCAATTTGCTTGGGACAAGAGACAACATCCCTCATTCCCCTTCACTGATTCCAAGTTACACCACAAGAGTCACAACACGCATTGTTCTGCTTAGCAGACCCGGGCAACCATATGTTGGACGGGAACACTGCAGCAAGCCCATGCGGCACTTGACCGATTTATGACATTTGTCTCGGTCTTCCCAACTCAAACCAGCCAAGCGCAACTCTGCCATCACTCCATCACTCCTAGAGTTGCATGCTACGCTGCATTTCCATCGTTCCTCGCCCTCGCCTGCGTAATCCTGCCGTTCAGTGGATGTGACTCGCCATCACAGTTGCAATTGACTTCGCGAATCACACTTAGAAGCGCCACCGGCACCTTTCCAATCTTGAGGCGTCAAAGTCTTGGGGGTCCTCTCCCTGGATTGCGGCCAAGGATACCAATAGTCGTCTGGTCATTTGCCGCACCAGCTGTTGTCATTGGGCAAAACAGAGTTCAAAGGGTCAAGGGGGCTTAATTCCATGGCGCCAGAGTCCTCAGCCCACACTGGGGCGGCTGAGATGGAGATGGACACAACTCAAGTCCCGGGCACCGTTCATCTCATCGATCTGGATCACACAGCCGCTGCGCCGCATGCTGGTAGTCATCAGGACATCATTTTGGTGCCTCATCCTTCCAATGATGTTAATGATCCGCTTAATTGGTCGCCAGCGCGAAAGCGCCTGCACCTGTTCTGTTTGATTGTGTAAGTGACCTGCCCATTGATCGCCTCGCCGATAGGCGACAGCCTAAAATGAGCGATGGGGCTTTTGCATTACATGTTGCAGGAAATTAGGCTGACTTTACGACCACGTGCGTCTGCTTTTCGTCGCAGATTCGTATTCTTCAATGGCATGGCTTTGTCCGTGGTGTACTCGGTGTTGGTTCCACTGTCACCCGCACTGAATGTCACTGGTATGTGAAATACCCCAGCGATACTACCAATGACTTTTCAGCTGATCCCACAATTCTTGCTACAGTCAGTGATCTCAACGCCGGTACCGGGTATATGTTTTTGCTGCTGGGCTGGGGCTTGCTCTTTTGGCAGCCCTTTGCTTTGCAGTATGGAAAAAGGCCGACATATCTTTTGTCCATGCTTGGAATTGTTGTATGGACACCCTTCTCTCACGACAGGACGCAATTCTATGATGAGTTCCTATAATTGCGACCGTTTCAAAGTTTAATTTCCATTGCTGACAATGATTGACAGGCGGTTTCGATATGGAGCCCATACGCCAGCGGCAACGGACAATGGATTGCGCGGAACATAATCACAGGCTTCGTGGCTGCCCCCATTGAGGCCTTGCCTGAAACATCCATTACAGACATATACTTCATTCATGAGCGAGGCACATATATCGGGTGGTATGCATGGGTACTGGCGTCGTCCAATTACTTTGCGCCGGTCATATGCGGCTTCATCAACGATGGTATGGGCTACAAATGGCCCTTCTTCTTCATGGGCATCTTTGCCGGTGGTGCATTTGTTTTTCTCTTTTTCTTTATGGAAGAAACCAATTACGATCGCTCTGTTGTCAACACTACTTCTACGGGCCAACCGACGGGAGCATCAATGGCTGATGTGGACAAGAAAGGTGAAGGTGGAAAGTCAGCTGCTGAAACAAGATCTGAGCATCCATCGTCACACAATCAGCTTCATGGCAAAGAGAAAACATTCGCTCAAAAGCTATCACTCAAGGACAAACCCAGGCCATTCCTCATGCATTGGCGTGCTTGGCAGGCGCTGAGACTTCTCGCATGGCCTAACATCTTCTTCGCTGGGTTCTCGTACGGCACATATCTGATTTGGTTCAACATTCTGAATGCAACGGCTTCAATAATTCTGGGCGGTCCACCATATCATTTCAAACCAAGCATTGTTGGGCTGAGTTACATTGCCTGTCTCATCGGTGTGATTATTGGGTGAGTAATCATTGGCACTCCTGTTTTGAAACTTTTGTGCTAATGGAAATTCAGCTCTGCGTACAGTGGTATTGCCTCGGACTGGGTTGTGATAAGGCTTGCTCGCCGTAACCGTGGGATATTCGAGCCCGAGCAGCGCCTGTGGCTATTTGCCGGAATGACGATTGCTGCCCCTTTCTCACTTATTCTGTGGGGTGTTGGTGTAAGTCTATTGCCATCTCTTCTAGAGCCTTCATCACTTGCATTACTAACAGCGCAGGCTGCTCATGAAATCCATTGGTTTGTTCTGCTTTTTGCCATGGTTGTTCTTGCGGCAGCCAGCGCCGCCGGTGTCACACTTGCCGTGGCTTATCTCGTCGACTGTTTCCCCGAAATCTCTGGTGATGGCCTCACCACAACCATCATCATCCGTAATACAATGAGTTTCGCCATTGGGTACGGTATCACGCCGTGGTTAGACGGACTAGGGTCGCAAAACTGCTTCATCAGCGTGGCATTTGTCGCACTCGCGATTTGTTCGGTGTTTCTGCCCATGATTTGGTATGGAAAGAGATTTCGGTCCGCTAAGCGAGAGCAATACTGGCGGGAAGTGCGCATCCGGAAGGACATGAAAGTTCATTGATCATCCACTGGTCACATTCAAGGAGGCGGACGTCAAGTATAGAGTCTCTGTTGTGTTGGGTTTCTCCCGAATTCTCCAGGGAAGTCTCATGGAGTTGATTGTATCGAGCAAAGACGTGTCACATCATGCCAGTCGCTGAAAATACACCATAGTCAATCGTATATTCCAATACATTATTTTCAGCAAACCAATCATACGCTCAATCGAATATACAAATCTGAACCCAATTGCCAAACGCCGTATGTCATATGCCATATGCCAGATCCCACCAAGTCAATCCCTCGTCACCTGTCACTGCGAATAGCTCGGCGGGTTATCGCCCGCAGAACAACTCGCCTTCAGAAAACACAACACCTCATACACGGCCCTGCACACCTCCAAGCCCCTCTTCTTCCAATCCGAGTCCGACCACAAGCTCTTCAGCATATTATCCTGGATCACCGTCACGATGAACCGGACATGATGGTCCTCCACCGTCCAATTGGTCTTATCGGGATGATAAACGAGGAACTTGACGCTCCGAGAATTTATGGCGTTCTTGGCGGCCTCTGCGGTTCTATTCTTGTCGGGCTCAGGTACAGTGCGGACCTTGGTCACGCAGTCGCGCCAGAATTCGGCCCACGAGCCCTGGACGAAGTCGCTGCTGAGCCATTCTTTGAACTTGGCTGCGTCTTTGAAGGGGAGGAGTTCGAGAATAAGGCGCTCGCGTTGGGCGGAGAGGATTGTCATGGGAGGTGGTGCGGGGGATGATGTGACTGATGGAGAGCCCATTGTGTCTTTGTATTATGGTGAGGGTGGTTGGATTGATGTCCTGCAAGGGGATTGACCTTGTATATGTGTGATGCTTATTGGATGGTTCTGTGTTTCTTTGTCGGGGACGGAGCATCTACTTTATATATTATCTCATACATTACAGTACGACTACCTGAGCTCAATACGCGTATACATAATACAGCTGCCTTGCGCCATGCCCACACAAAACACTGAAGCCATCACCATGTTTGCCAAAAATCGAGGCTGAGCCTCGCAAAGCAGACGTGGTTGGTTGGCGCTGGCGAATCAGCAGGCATGGGTTGCGCTTACGAGTGACGCGTCGCCGTCGAAATGGCGCATTTAGTTACATTCACACGAGATAAGTGCATGTCAGACCTGCGTAACCGGGCGGGAGGCCGCTGAGAGGGTAGAATATGCTTTTACAATGGATTTCCATGCTTGTGAGCGAGAATTGATTCATTATTGGGGGTCTAGGATCCTGGAGCTGAATGTGGTTGGCCCAATTGTTTTGATGAGAATTTGGGTGCCTGCGTCGGGGCTTTAGTCTCGGAGGTGTGCGAACTATACTATCGATGCTTTGGCAGCATTTCACCGGATTCAGTGATAACCACGCAGCAGTGGGAAATTACTTCGACGAAAGATTTGCCAGAATAGGGGCAGGCGTTAGATTGAGACTTGGTTCATAGGGTTCATCACGATTGGTTCTCGACAACAAACCTCTCAAGTTGTCGCACCCCTTGAACTTACAGATATCTCAACCTCGCTTTGTAATGAGCCAAGAGATCCTCAAAGCGGGCTTCGTTCAGAAGTTGTTATAGTCCATAACAGCTCGCTGCAATAAATTCACCGCAATTTCAGAAGCCCAATGGAGGCGTGCCGCACCGTAGTTTTCCATTGTATGACTGTAACAATGCACATCCCGCACTTCATCTCCTACGGTGTCCTCATTGCGCCAATTGACCGTGTAGACGAAGATAACACGGAGACGTTCTCCATAGTATAGACGATAATATTAGTCACGAACCACTTTTTTTAACCATCATTCACCGTAGTGTTCACCTTCGGCTGGAACTGGACGTAGCACTAATAGAAGATCAGCGAATCCAGGCTTCGTGGCAAAGCAAGTACAATTGAACAAAGAAAGAAAAGACTGCATATTCGAATGTGGCGTATTAGTTGGAGAAAAAGAAATTGGTCGCACGAGGCTGTCTTTCTCATCCAGCATAAATAGTACAACCAAAAGTGTCGGAGTATAAGCAACAAAAAGGTAGGTAGAAACAAATTGAGGCCTGCCCGGATCGGGCGGACGACCCTGTGGAAACTCCAAGAGTGGAATCACATAATCTACCACTGATCTAAGGCCCCAATAAAGATTTTGCCGCTTATTTTATATTATATACTAATACTAAGTTGCGCGCCACTTGCTTGCTCCACAGCGGACGTAAATGTCGGGTACGAGCCTTCTGGGCTTATCAGCGCGAGTAGTTAGTATGTTTAATATCCAGTTCAGCGTTATGTATCTGACTACACTATATATGCGGGCTAGATGCCCGAAATTCGTGCCATCCCGAAGCAAGTTGATCATGCACCACGGTTTGCCAGGTTTCGGTGCTGTGGAGACCCCACGCAAAGCTGGGGTTCTATCAGCGGGGAGGAACGAAGGCCGCTATGGAGCAAATCTTGTGTCTGGTCCAATTTACTGTATATCGGTGGAGCAGAATCCGACATCGGAGAATGGAGAAAGCGAGTCAGGAGGATCTAGCTGATAACCCGTTTTCTCCTGCAATCAGTGATCGTATGGGGCAATAGCCGTTGCCGCAACGGAGTAATAAAACCAAACTGGCCCTCCGGCAACTGGATCGTCGGCATGGATTACAGTCCTATCTACAGCGCAAATGTGCCACTTGTGCCGGCTTGTCTGCAGTGTGGCTGACATCCAACAGGGATGATGCGGGCTCTCCAGCGCCTTCTTTCAACTCTCTTATTATTCCCTTACGTCCACTAGTTGCCGTGCTTTCGTACAGTACACACAATGACGTACGAACAAATTGGATGGGAGCACCTTTCCGCCACCAGGCGTTCGTCCAAGTGGCTGCCCGACAAAGCCGATGGCCGGGGCGGATTGTCCGTTCCCCAGATTTCCCATTTGCCTTTTATCAACTATGGTGAAACAGGACTAGACTTGCTCACAGTTGACTGCACGTCATGTCGTAGCCATGAGGCGCGGCGGGCGCACATATCCACGCTTATCATGACGCTCCCTTTTTTATTCTCCTCTTCAGGAGTGGTCGTGATAAAGGATGGTGGTTCGCTCACCCCGCGGTTGGTTGTGTAGCGTTGCATTTTTCCTCCGTCCCTTGATTGCCTCCTACACACCGGCAACACGATGAATGTTCTTGATTCCTGCTATTGAAGTTGCGTTTGCGAACCGCGGAAGAAAGGAAATTGTCTACTTATTACTGTCGTTTCTCGTCAAGCTAAACAAGTAGACGGTGCCTCACGGTTGCTGCATCATCCACCATGGCAAACGACGAACCAGTATCGCCGACGACGCAGCGGCCCTCGAGGCAATGGGTCACAAGCAGGAGCTCAAGCGCAACTTTTCCATGATATCCATGCTGGGCCTGGCGTTTGCTATCCTCGACACCTGGACTGCCCTTGCCGCCTCCATTACTCTCGCCCTTCCCTCGGGAGGTTCCAGCTCCATCATCTGGGGTCTCATGGTCGCCGGCATATGTAATCTATGTCTTTCGGCCTCACTCGTCGAGTTCCTCTCCGCATATCCTACTGCTGGAGGCCAGTATCATTGGGCGGCCATCATTTCGTGGAAGAGGTCCAGCCGCGCCATCAGTTACATCACGGGATGGATCAATGTATGCGGATGGGTTGCCCTCAGCGCAACCGGACCCTTGCTGGGCAGCACGTTCATCATCAATATCATCAATATCATCTATCTTTTCTATCCGACATATGATGCGCAGCCGTGGCACCAGTTCCTCATCTACATTGCCTTTGCGCTGATTGCGCTCGTCATCAACGCTTTTCTTACCAGGTTGCTCCCGTACTTTACCAAAGCGGCGTTCTTTTGGTCCGTCACCGGGTTCGTCGTCATTGTCATTACGGTGCTGGCGTGCGCGTCACCCAATTTTCAGACGGGAAAGTTCGTGTACGGACAATTTATCAACGAAGTGGGATGGCCGGATGGTTTGGCTTGGTTGCTGGGATTGCTCCAGGGAGCGTTTGCGTTGACCGGTAAGTTGGATGTGCATTTCCTGACAGCTGTCTTGACTGTTTCTTATGCTATGCCACTCAACCGGCCATGTATTCGGCACGGGTACTTCGATTCCTAACTTGGAGGTATTCGCAGGCTTCGACGCAACCGCCCACATGATCGAGGAAATCCCCGATCCTCAGCGCCAAGGGCCCAAGATTATGCTCTACTGCATCGGAATAGGCATGTTTACGGGCTTCATCTTCCTCAGCGGCCTGCTCTTCTGCGTCAACATCGACGACGTCATTAAAGCCAGCTGGGGTCCCCTCTTACAGATTTTCATGAATTCGACCAAGAGTAAAGCCGGGAGCACATGTCTTCTCATCTTTCCGCTCCTCTGCATGGTATTCACAACGGTCACACTCGTCTGCACAAGTACACGAATGAGCTACGCATTTGCCCGTGACCGTGGTATGCCGTTCAGCCGCTTCTTTGCTCGAGTTCATCCCACGCTGGAAGTACCTCTGAATGCGCTCTTCTGGACCGTCGGCTGGGTCATTCTGTTCGGATGCATCTTTTTGGGATCGAGCAGCACCTTCAATGCCATCACGTCTGCGTCGGTGGTTGCGCTAGGCGTGACGTATGCGATCCCTCCGACCATTAACGTTCTCCGTGGCCGGAAAATGTTGCCCGAGAATCGTTCATTCAAGATCCCTGGGGTTTGGGGTTGGATTCTCAACATCGTAAGTTGTTTCTCAGCCCCCTTTCTATCAAAATATATCTTCTCTATTCAAACTGTGTGCTTCTGTTTGCTTTCGAAGAGGATGATCAATCAAAAGGGTGACGAGGATGGATCCTGAAGGCCGGGAAATGGCTAACACGTTTGATCAACTAGGTCGGCATCCTCTGGACCATTTTGACGACGGTTTTGTTCGTCTTCCCCCCAGAAATCCCAGTCACGGCAAACAACATGAATTACTGCATCGTGGCATCTGGTGTCATGCTTCTTATTGCAGGATCAACATGGCTTCTTGACGGGCGCAGAAATTATGAAGGCCCGCACCTGGACGTGCAAGCCTTGATGGACGGCAAGATTGAAGGCATGGAGCCGGTCAAGGCGCTGGAGTCGGAGAATAAGACGCATGAGGAGAGGGTGGAGGGAAATCGGCCGGTACCAATTGATGATTAGCATTTTTCTGCTACTTCATGTTCAAATGGTCAATTGGGTGGATTGGGACGTAAAATAAGAGTTTAGCATACCTTGAACCATTTGACGTGGTCGCTCACGAATACATGGAACACAGTTACATGAAATCTTGAAAGCACGCCGATGAGGATGCTGTCCCTAGCTATCATATCAATACATGATATGAACAGCCCGAGCGGCACATCATTTCGACGATCTGAGACGAACCGTTCACATTACCTAACCTTGTAGATACAGTCCAGTCTGAGCAATTTGAAGTGTTGTATTCTTTCTTGGCACACAAACCTACCCTACATGCCAACTATTGAGCCTTGCGGTCGTCCTACTCACATTGACATCCCACAAAAGCATTTGTCGCAAGTGCGATTTCTTGAAAGTATTGGCGGTTGTGGTCGATACTCTCATATGTAGGTTTTGAGACCAGCGCAATCCGTCATAGTGTCGTTGCTAACTCGGCGCGTCTTTACTCCAATATGAGAGTAATATGGACGGAAGGCCTTATACATCACAACCATGTGTTGACGCAGATCCCCCCGCCAGCATCAATTAGACACCTGACGACTATTCAATGATGGCAATGTCGAATCAAGTAGTGAAACTATTTGCAACGCCCCCGTCTCTCTGACACTATCGCGAACCAATGTTTTTCACACTTCATAACGATAATTCAGTATGCCAGCGCGTCGCCCGGGTCTTGGCACTCTCGTACCCCTCGTGTTTGGCTGCTTAAGATGCTCGCGTGAGCGATCCAGACTGAACTGGTGTAGACCCCGTTCCCAGCAGTGCCATCGAGACTTGGCATATTACGCGCACCATACTTGCGTGCATTAATGTTAGCATACACTAGCAGATGACATGGCTTGGCAGGAACTGCCCGGGTATGCATAATATTCACAGCACCAGGAGATAACATCGCTTGGCTAGAATATGTTGTGCGCTTTACAAGGCTGAGGATTTTCCAATTATCATTTGACAGCATAAAATTGGAAGAAAGCGCTGAAGCCGTCATATGTGGCCTGCTCAAAGGCCTGTCATGTCCTAAGTGGTGGACGTAGTGAGGTTCCCCAACAAAGCCACAAACAGGTGATACGGTTTGTTTAGGCAGAATATAGTATGAACACAACGAGGAACAGTGAATTCCGCAACGCAGTTCAGCGAGGAACTAAGGCATCGCTGCCGTCCGCTTCCTCACATCTTCCAAGAGCGCCAAATATTGAAATGGGCGGTATCAAGTTGCTATGAAGGACATGTGCCTTTGACGAAAATGAGCGCTCGTTTGACGTGCGGTGTAGGGAAATACGCCGCAACGACAGGGCATTTGGGTGTAGCCGCATGCACTCTAATACTGCAGTTACCTGAATCGCGCACCGAGGATGGATGCAACATCAGTGGATGGATCGAGAGTGCGCCCATCCTCGCTCTGCCCGGTGATCGACATGGACGGCTTCAATGATCCCCCGCAAACAGACATAATACAGGCATTTCGTCTGCCCTGAATAATCGCTCTAAAATAGAAAATCGAAGTCATTCCCTCCTCGCATGGCGCCCGTCTGTGCACTGGATCATCCAGGAGATCAGCCGTTGGCTTGCATATCCCGTCTGGTCTTGTCTTCGCGGATTAAACTGTTCTTGTCATCGTCGCATGTTGGGCTGATTCCAAACCAGGATCCTGCAAATTAGCGACGGCATTTTGACAGAGCTTACAATTGGTCAAAGGGGAAAATGTGAAATAAATGGGACCTCGAGACAGAGAGGAAGAAGTAATTAGCCTGGTTGCAAACTGTGTGTTTGTCAATCAAACATGAGTGGAAAATCTCCACCAATTCCACCAGACTTGAACCTTTTGCTTACCGAATAATTAATCGCCTGGTAACTGTATCGGACATTTGATACCCGTCGTCTGATTCCCAGTTTGGTCACTTCTCCGTTGCTTGTGCGACTTCTCAGGTTTTGAATGATCGAAACCACCGACGAAGCTGGCCAGAGCTTCACAATCAAAAGTGGTGAGCACAGTCACTGCATTTCGTACCACCGTCCCGTAGCACCCATGCCTGAATAGCCGCCGGAGGAGAAAACTTATTTCTGACCACGTCTGGGGCGGCTGGCCTGTATTGGCGATACGGACATTGGATTGTGCCCCGTGTCAATCATGTTCGAATAAAGCATGGTGAAGGACAGAGCTCTCAAAGCTAGGGCCGGCAGAGGATCCGTGCCAGTCGAGCGCCGTCACCACGGGCAAGTGCTTCCATTATGACGCCCCAGAATCCCCGCAAAGTGGCATTCCTTTACCCGAACGACCGCTTGCAGGGTCTATGTGCGTTCAGGTTGTGTTCGACTTCAACACATGGCTGCGAGCTAAAATGTTGGCGTGGCCATCTCACTGTCTCACAACACACTAATCGTCGATTGGCGACCTGGCTGAAACCAGGGCAAGTTGCGGTTGGCTCTGCTGCATTCGAGAATAGCCTGATCAAACCTCTGGAGAGAATTTGATTCAAGCCACCGATGCCATGGGCGATGTTGTAAATTGACTGCTTGGGTCTTGTTGCTCGGCGGAATTCTTCCTGGCTGCGCCCATTGAGCCTCGCAGCGGCGGACAGGAAGATCTTTTCGTGGCGGTGAGAAGTGGTGTTGGTGTCAAGATGCGGTCTATCAGATCTTCTCAGAGCTGTCTGGCAGTCTGGTTCCAGAATGCATCTCAAGGCACTGGACTGGCTGGACCCGTCATTTGTCTTGATTACCTACAGAATAGAAAGCAGGAGCGTTCTTTCCGTGGACTATCCTTCCTGACGCTACGCAAGTAATCACAGGACCGACCATCCCAAGTCCAGGGCCATGACGGGGGGATGCACGTTGGACATGCGCAATGCAATGCATTTAGGTACCCAGGTACCTCATTAATGCATTTCGCACCAGACATTACACTTGCACATTACTGTATGTACACATTGCGCATTGCACAATATTACAGGTCGGAGCCTCCTGCCATGCAGACGCCCGCGTCTCCGTCTTTAGAAGGGCAGACACATACTGAGCGAAGTTTTGTGAGCCGTCGACCTGCAAACTGGCACCATCAAGCAAAAATTGTCAAACTGACATGCGTCCAAAACCCACCTCCTGGGCGACAGCGAATCCCTTTCGCAACCACGCCCAGCACTCACACAGGATCATGGCTGCTGAGGTCACTGCCGCTGCAATTGATTTCGAATTGGCCGACCATTGCGCCAGGTCGGGCTGCCGCGATTGGCTTCTCGTCCTCGTGCTGGCTCCTCTGCCCCACGCCACGCCGCGCTAGACGATGCCCACCTCGTCTTCATTCTACTCATTGACAGGACCACAATTGCCGGAAGCACAACCTCTCGCTTTTGGATGCAGCGCTGCTGTCATAGCCGTCGTTGCCAGCCAGCGATGGGACCGGGGTCCAGGTTGCAGACTGCAGACTGGAGACTGAGCCGAGCTCCATCCAACGTCGACGCTTCTGTTCGTCCTGTCGACCTCTTCGTCTGGCCTGAACTGGTGGACCTTTTGACCAGTGTCGCTTGCAAACCCCTGGATGGAGTAAGCAAGCATCCTATTCTTCTCATTTGAGCCGCCGTGCTACTGCTGTGTGTTCTCATCTGTCTGCCCCAGTGGCCGACATCACCGTCACCGTCGCCCATTCACGGTCATGCCAAGCCACACCACCAGGAGGACAGTAATTCGGGAAGAGGGAAAAATTTACGTCGCCGCCTTGCCGACTCCAACGACCGCGAGTACTCATCCTCTTCCTCGGCACAGACAGTGTCTTTGTCCACGCCGCGTTTGGACTGACCGGCTGATGTTGATCCGCCACAAATAGACTCTTCGTCATTGGCGTTAGCTTAAACACTACGTTCTTGAGTCTAAGTCTTGGAGGCGCCCCTCTTACAAGACTGGCACACGCCTTCGTCTCGCCAGCCCTCGACCAGCACTTGAATTTAATTAAGCACACCCTCGCTCACTCAACCAACGACTGCAAAGCTCAAGTCACCGTCAGTTGCCCGTCATAATTCCTACGCAGGCGACCAGACGTCTTTGTTGGCGTCTGATACTCGAGTCTGCACCTCAACTCCAAACAGCACCCTTCACGCGACGCCACTGTCACTGAGTGGCGGCGAGTGGAGCCTGTCACTGAAAACTCGAAGTCAGATCTTGCTTCTTCAATCCCGACGTCACCGGTTCATACGATTGCAGGACCTGCGCTACCTTTCTACCTTACCACCGAACGGCACATACGCATTCTACAGCAGGTTCAAAGGTTTTGAGGCATTCGATCAGCACATGAAATTTGAAGGGTCCTCTTGAAACGCTCTTCTTTGGCGACTCAGACCGCAGCCTTCCTCGTGGTCCGATGGCACCAGAGCTCAGACGCTAGAAGCTCGTCTCAGCTTTCCAAAACAACAGAAGCCAAACAACGGAGACGAAAAAAAAGGACAACCAAACATTTCTTGACGCCATCACGGAAAGATGTTTGCGCCGGCTCTGCCCACCGCTTGCGATAATAATCAACAGTAGGCTTTTTCCAACTTCCGCTTCGTCATTCGACAACTATTTTGTATGCCTACCTGGTTCTTTACCTCGCCATGTCTTCTAATGTCGCAGAAGACCATGGGTCAGTGCCGAATCGCGGTCCGGCTGTGTTCGCCGTCACAACAGCAACACTTGTCCTGGCATCCGTCTTTGTCGGCGCCCGCATGATCTGCAGATACTTTATTGTACGGCGGGTCAGTTGGGACGACAGAGTAATGATTCTAGCATGGTTGCTGGCTTTTTTCCTTTCTTTCTCTATCGACTACGGTGTGACGGTTGGGCTGAGCAAACATGATACGAATATAAGCGACGCCGACTGGCCGAATATGTGTTTTCAATATTATACAACCCTGCGCTTATGGCGACCAAAACGAGCATCCTTATTTTTTACTTACGCTTAGCCAAGAACACCCAGCTCGTCCTGCGCTACGCATCATGGGCAACCCTGGCTGTTGTAAATATCTCTGGCTTGGTTCTCACATTTATGAATATCTTTCAATGCGATCCTGTGGCCGCGGCCTGGATGACAGGGACAAGTTCTGCGGCAAAATGCATTCCGCTCCTCACCGAATTTATCTGCGCGGCACCCGTCAACATTGTCACGGATCTTGCCATATTAGCGCTCCCAATACCCGTTTTGACGGGATGCGACTACCCATTCGACAGAAAGCGATTCTCATCATTACCTTTTCCCTCGGTATCTTCGTCACAATAGTTGATGTTGTGCGTATCTACTACCTACAGCGAGCCATCACAGACGTTCCAACTGGCAGCTCGAGCGATCCGGATTCACGATTTGGAGGTAATGCCGATTTTGCTTGGAATGCGTCGCTGTCATTTATGTGGAGCGCAGTCGAAGTGAATATTGGAATGGCTTGTGCCTGTATCCCAACTCTGAAGCCGTTGATCCTCAAATTGCTACCTGCCATGCTTTACGACCCGAACGGAACCCGATTGACACGAACTTCCAAGTCCGCCAGTGACCCCGACACGCCACCCACTCGGAATTTTCCAAGCACCGTCCGGGATTCCATGGCCACTCCGGAATCCGGGAGCAACGGTGGAAGTGCCGCGAAAAAATCTCATCCATCCGAAAACGAGCCCATGAGCGCCATGGAATTCTTGACTACCCCGGATATGAATGATTTAGGCGACAGCACGCATCCAGGTCTGGCAGCAATGACTCGAGCCCAGACAAATGCCACCATATCGACGAATTCCGTTGGAAATGGCATCTATTTCGGTTTCGTCAACATGACAAAACCGAAGAGTATGCTGCGAGCCAATGCTGCAGAGTCGTTCTAGTACTGCACAATTGTTGCCATTCTTTTCTTCCTCTGGGGCATCTCCTACGGCCTTCTTAATACACTGAACAATGCTATTGCCGTTATAAACAAAATGACGGATGCGCAGACCCTCGGACTCACCAGTGCGTATTTTGGCGGCGGGTACTTCTTCGGACCTCTGCTAGTTGGTGAGTGGATTTTGCGGAGGGACGAGCATAACCGATCAAAACGCCACGGAAGGAACGATGCTGAAAATGTTGGTGGCTACAAGGTCACATTCATTGTGGGCTTGTGCATATATGGTATAGGCACTATAATTTTCTGGCCTTCTGCCGTGACCAATTCGTACGGTGGATATATGCTGAGTACTTTCGTGGTTGGCTTCGGCCTTTCAGTCCTCGAGGTGGCCGCCAATTCCTTCATGATCCTGTGCGGACCACCAGAGTACGGCGAAACTCGACTTCTTCTAGCCCAGGCCATACAGGGTGCTGGGAGTGTCAGTGGACTGTTGGCTGAGAAGGTATTCTTTACTGGTATCAGCCAGCAAAGTATGGCAGAGTCGACGATTATGACCCTTATCAATGTGCAGTGGACCTATCTGGGTATCACGCTTTTATGCGTCGCCCTGGGCTTGTTCTTCTTCTACATGCCTTTGCCCGAAGTCAGCGACAGTGAATTGGAACTTGCCGCCAACAAGCTACCGCTTGATCCTCAGCAACGAAGCATCGGCGGGCTCCAATTACGAACTGTCAGCCTCGTGTTGGCGGTATTCGCCCAGTACATGTATGTGGCAGGCCAAGAAAGCAACGGCATATACTTCCGCAGTCTACTTGTATCCATACTACCCGATGGTGACCCGACAGGTTCTGGCGCTGTGTCGGGCAGTACGTCTTCTGGCTCTACATACGACCCAGACAAACCACCTGGTCTATCAATCTCAATTCCGGACTATCTACTCGTTGCGCACACTGCATTTGCGCTTTCACGGCTGCTTGCCGGAGGAATCACTTATCTATCCGTGTCGAACCACCGTCTTCCACAGCCTCGTACTTTGCTTCTCATGCATGTCGGCCTGTGCTTCCTATTCGCCTTCCTTCCCGTTGTCTTGCACCCCGCCAACGCCGACGTCTTGGTCGTGCCGGTTGTATTGTTCTACTTCGCCGAGGGCCCGATATGGCCTCTTCTTTTCGCCATCGGTCTTCGTGGCCAGGGACGACGCACGAAGCGGGCTGCAGCTTTCATCACGATGGGTGGTTCTGGACCGGCCTTCTTCCCCTTCATCATGTACGGAGTGATTCACAACGGCGGCAGTGTCCAAACAGCGTATATAGTCATTATCGCCCTGCAAGTTGCAATGGTGGTGTATCCTCTATTCCTGATGACTTCGCGAAGCGCCAAACTCATGGTCGACCCAAATCCAGACGTTCGTGGTGCAATGCAACGGGAAGACGAGGCTAGATCAAACGAATTTGCCTTGCATAGCCGACGAAATAGCGTTCGGGTGCTAGGCAAGAAATCGAGCAACATGCTCGGCAAGCTCTCTCGAGGCTTCGGCGGTAAAGGTCCTGGGCGAAGGAAGTCATCTCACACACAAACTGAGCACAGCGAAGGAGTAACATCGCCAGCGGTGTCATGAAGTACGATTTGTCTGGTTGATACAAATTACCATCGCAATTATACATATTACTGGATATTATGGGTTGCTTTAGCGAATATTTTCTTACTTCACGTCATGATTAGTCGTACTGGCGTACAGTGTTATCCCTGGATCGGACCGGTGTTTTTCTTCTTGGATGATCTTATATACCCTGTGGAGGAGTTATTGAATTATGAGGCAAATAGCTGTAAATATGATGTTCATACTGGATGGAATATAATGAATTAAGCCACCTACAAGTTGCTTTACAAGAAATTTTCACATAATGTAGGCGAGATTGACAATATATTAAGAGTGTTCAGTTCCCATGATGTATCGGTATTGCCTCCGTCTGCTACTTTCCTTGACGACGAGACTCTTGGTCCTGGTTCGATAAGTTACTTCAACCTATCCGCCACAATCTCAGAGTGACAGGCCATCACCATAATGTCCATCAATTCCGCACGAGATCAATGTCTTGGTCATTAACGCTCACCGTTCAATGTCCACAATCACGATTTTTTTACCACTCTCCCTTGATGTCCTCCTCGATCTTCTCGAAAACCCTTATTCCATGAGCCCCCAACCCCGTCGCAACCCCCACCGCTATGGCGCCTGCCCTCCTCATCCTCTTATACCCATCACCATCCTGCACGCCCCCAACCCCAATAATCGTGATATGCCTCAGCGCTTCCCTCCCATCCAACAATTTCCTTAATGAGACCACATTGCCTAGCGCAAGAGGATGAATGCTCACCCCCGCAAGACCACCCAACCCATCCATCGATGGAAGGCCAGTTGCACCATCGCCGACGGTGCAACTGCCAAGGGTATTCACGGCGGTTAGGAAACGGATTTTCGAAGCGTACACTTCTAGCGTGCTTATGAACGATACGAACTGATCGGAGTATGTATATGGAGGGACTTTAATCCCGATTGGGATGCTAGGGATAGGCAATTCGTCTAGATACTGTGCTAGAAGAGATGGGTCGTACGCCGGGGGTGGTGAACTGGGGATGTTGGGACATGAGAGATTGATTTCCATTGCGAGCGGGAAGGGAATCTTTGGCGAGGCGGCTGTTATGGCGTCGTAGCATGATGCTATCGCTTTTGGAGAGTCGGTGACGCTGATGATGATGGGCTTGGCGGGATGGGGAGGGAGGTTTTGCAGCGTAGTGAGATAGTAGCTTAGGGGGTGGGGGCTGTAGCCATAGCTATTGAGGCTGGTAGCTGGGGTAAAGGACGGATCGTCGGTGTCAATGGGGAGATGATTTAGTGGGTTGACGAAGCGGTGCTGGTGGATGGTGTCGTCGTGGGCGAAGCCATCGACGAGGCTTGTTCGCGTGGTGATAGCGCCGGTGGAGGGGCTGGCGAGAAGTGCGGCGAGGTGGGATTCTGTGGTGGCCATGGGCAGGCCGTGTTGAGGAGGGGAGGGTGGAAGGTGAGCTTAGGTGGTGTCATGGTGTTTTGGTAGATGCGTATTGAAGGCTTGGCGTCGTGAGGTTACAGCTTTGGAGCGAAGATGGGTGTTGGATAGTAGATAGTGGTGTTGCGGGGTGACTCTATGTGCAGCAGTACAAGTTAGATAAGGGCTTCTTGCGACAACAAAGTCGCGGGAAGTGTCGAGTCTGCAAAGTCACTACTTCCAGGAATTTTATTGATCGATACATAGATCGCAATTACGAAATATCCTGTCTTAATAGCGACGAATTGAAAGTGCAGAGCGTTTGCTCCCAGAACTCGCTCGTCAACTTCATGATGGAGAGGAAACGACCATGCAGAAAATATTCGCTATGCTTAGCGATGTTAGTTTAGAAACTGAAAAGAAAAACATGAAGCCTTGCACTATATATGTTGTCTCAATTCGGATCTATATGTACGTCTACTGTCGTACGGCACCCAGGAAAATCCGGCTACGGGTTTTGAAGCGCAGTGTCCGAGGCTTATTCCCGTAATTCTACACACAAGATGAAGGTCGCTTGCTCGAAAGAACTTGGCTTCTGAGTGAATTCAGCTGTCTTCATGCTCTTCGAGAATCCGCTAGTACATCTATCGCCGCTTGTCTGATTGAATAGCGGAAGTCTACAAGCAGGTACAAGGAGACTAGAATAATAGGTCTCGAACCGTGCGATGGTAAAGCTATGGATATCGATCCAAAGTTCAGCAGCTTCATCAATCCTTTGCAATATACGCGGTGATAAAAATTCCCGCCCCTGGTGTTTTATGTATGGGATCACTACAGCTTGAAGCAACCCACGAACAATTTTTTCTGATGTTGCCGAGACAGGATCTACGAAGCAATGTACTCGAGACAAAAAAAGTGTACATAAATTACAGGCCTATTTTGGGCACTATTTTCCATCAACACACCCGCGAACCCTATCAGACAGAAGTACGCCCGGCTCTCCCCAGACCTCCCAATTGCGAACCGGCTCCTCGTCGACATGGTCAGAGGTAAAGCTCGCAGGTTGGCTTCCATGTCCATGATCTGAGAAATGCCTCCGAGGCTTCTATTGTGACCCAATGTAAGAATTGCAATGTCCTAAAGAATTCTCACCATCACTCCGTTCACAACCAGAGGATCAATTGGTAGGCACCCACGGCGGCGCTGGTGCGGAACAATTGAATCGAAGGAGCAGTTGTCATAACGATACGTTTCCATTACAAAGTTGACGTAGCCTCGAGAAGTTTCATGTTGCTCGTCGGGATTCAGTTCCAGTTTTGCTCCCCTCACCCGGTTTGCCCAATTCCCATTGCCGACAGCAGTCGGTACGCATTCGGCATCGTGGTTACCGTCATGCCTGTGCAGTAATTGTCCCTGGCAGCGTTGGTCGTTATAAAATAGAAGCGTGTAGCCATGGATGGCGATCACAGAGGTGAGTGAAAGAAGTATGTTTCTAAGAAGCATCTCAAATTTTCTGGGTCAAATTGTCAGAAATGAATTTGCTGCAGCCTGGAAAAGAGTGGAGGGAACCGGGGATTGGTAAGAGGTGAGACTTGGACCTTGCAGTGTTTTGGAAGCAATGCTGCACAATGAAAGGAGTAGACTTACAGTCCTGGGCACGATGAAGAATCGCAAATTCAATCTGTGATGAAAGTGCTCAGAATAGAGTCTGAAGGAAGGCATCGGAAGTACTTGTAAGACCCAAAACATGACCATCAGGCTGAGCCCTTGCAATTATCGGCAGAGGACGGTTCTCAGGCCCATTCGATGGGCCCGGGCCCTTCGTGGCCATAGAGGATGGTCCAAATTATGACACGCGGCACATAAATCCCGTGCAACCCAATTGCAGCGGACACTGCTGGGCTGGTGGACTACGGCCCTGTCATGACAGATGACTTTTACGCAACGGACATAGAACAATCTGGCAGTTTACAAATCATCAGAAGCGGTGAGGGTTATCGCTCGGGCCACTGACTGGATGAGGGGTCATGAACGGCACCAAAACGCTTCCTCGAGCAATACTTGCTACCCCTTCTTCAGCGACCTGGTTTTTCTAATTCGGCATAGTTTGACGATGGTAGATCTTCTTAAGTCAATGTTCGGAACGAGAGTACTGGGTATATTCGTATACTAACTAATTCGTAAAAAGTGGAGCAGCTGAGACTAGGTCTCTTTTGCCCAGTCAGGATCAATTTCGATGTCCTCAGCACCTACACATCCGCGGAATCTCCCCGAAGCAAGTTCATCTTCAAGAGCTTTAAATATTCTTTGCAAGTAAACCGTTTCACCAGGAATTTCAATGCCCACGAATTGTCCAGCACTAATCATCTCCTCAAAGCAGCTTCTGCCGAGCTTGGAGACGTCGCCGGAACTGGCCTTGTAAATTTCTCCCGCGCGCTTCCTCCAGAACAACCACCTGGCCACGCTAAAGCCATGCGGGATGTTTTTATCAACTATGAGAGGCCCTGTGGCATACAAAGCGGGATCGTCCTAAGCTGATAGCTCAGGACGATAGTTCTCGCTAGACATTTTCACGAGCTTTGTCTTGCTGTACCTAAGCCACTCTTGGCACGCAGGGAGCAAATCTGCTACAGCTTCAGATGGTAGCTTTGTTTCTAGCGCTCTGGTGAAGAGCGAGAGTGCACAGCGAGATAGCTGGGGCGAACCAACGCCGATACCACAAAGCTTGCTTGTGAAGGCAGCAAGGCTTGCTCTCTCAGCGCCAGTAAGCGTCGCCGACTCCTTGACCCAGAAGTCGTGCAGGTCATCTGCGAGGTAAGGAAGGTCGGTCCAGAGGCGCTGGCCGTTGGGCATGACGACCGCTTCTTCTGAACCCTGATTACCAGCATCTTGCCTCGTTTGTGTGAAGGTACCGAGCTCTCGCACTTCGAGAATAAGTGTGACCAGCCTGTCCAGCTCGGCACCATGAATGAACTCGTCCCAAGCATCGTGAAGAAATTCTTCGATGCTGGTCAGATCATAGATGGAAGAGAAGTCGTTCTGTCCGATGCGGAAAAGATCGTCTCGAAGACCTTGCCAGATTTCGCGAGCCTTCTGAGGGTCTCTTTCATACTCGTTGCGTTTCTCAGCGCGAGTTGTGAGCGGGACAGAGCAACCGCCAGTGGGACAGTCAGCCATGTTTTTGTTCAGGAAGACTAAAATCAACAGAGAATGAACTAGTTTGCGGGACACCAGGTTGCCGGACAAAGGCGTCTGCTGGTTTCCACCTAACACTAGTTTTTAATTTGGATAGATGGTAAGGTTGATATAGATATTGTTCTTGATGGATGAGAGGAAGGAAAGAGTAATAGTCAGGCATCACACAGGGGCTGTACGTTTGGCAATCCTGTGTAAATGTACTGTATTGGGGACGCTGCACGTGCCTGATGGCTGCCTGGGCGCACATGTAAGCAATGTTGAAAACGGTTGCTGCGACGTGAAATCAATGTCAAGCAGAGGTACACAGTCAGCAATGGGCACTTATGACGTCTGATCGTCTTCGATCTACCCGCGCGGGACACTGCCTCGGCCGCACTGTCTCATCCTCGAATACTCTGTCCAGCAATGCAGATCCGGACTGTCACCGAGCCTTTTCATGTTGATCGTACCTTTAACCTCTTTTGCCCCTCCCATTTATCCGGCGCGAGTTCAGACCTGCCATGTCCAATGGTGTAATTGCCAGCTGACTTGGCATGGCCGATCGGCCGATCGGCCGGGATATCGCTCTGGTAGTGCTGACATGCATACGAAAAACCTCATGTAGTCATTGAGGAACTAATCTCACGCACTTGCCTTGCATTTTCAGGAAATCACCAGGTACATCCCGCCAAAGCTCGTGGTGTTTATCCGCAACTCAGAGATGCCGTCCTTGCAGTTCATGATAATACGTCGGCAAGTATTATCCACCCAAGTGAACATTCAAGAAGTGGGACAACCAACTCAATGATTTGCAAGACGTTTTACTCCTTGCAGTCTTGTCCGTAACTCGGATTTTATCCGGCAGTCAGCTTGCGCCCAATATGCAACGGCTGTACCGCTTCAACGACTTTTGCTTTGTAGTGTTTGTTGAAGGAAGAGCTTCATAGGAGCTGACATATTGTCATTGGATTTGACTTAATCATTCAGCTATTAACCCAGTTATGATTTGTATAAATAGGTGTCCTTCTCCCTCGCTCTTCCTTCCAAGGCACCACGATTCAAACACTTGAAAACTATCATTCTACAACCATCTATACTCAACCACTTCACAGGACCACTCACATTAATCAAAAATGAAGTTCTCTGCTACCATCGTTCTTCTCGGCGCCATGGAGTCTCCCATTCTGACTTCCGCTCTCCCCAACAGCGAGAACTCTGTCGGGGCCTTTGACGAGCCAGAGATCCAAACTGGAGCTGAGATCTTTGCCCGAAAGAAGAAGGTAAGTTGTTCGATCTCCTAAACTGCCTCCTTGACCTCATACTTTTTCATCGCTGGTCCGTTTATCTGCCCGTTGCTAATTCTGGGGTTTTCATAGTGCTCGGGAACTTGCAATGAGAACGGATGCCACTGTACCAACCCTGTCCGTGTTTGCTCTTGCCCCAAGGAGAACATTGGCAAGTCTTGCGAATGCAAGTAGATGTTTTGAAGGAAACGTTCTTCACTGGTGAAGCGCCTCCGGGTTCTATATGCTTCCACGTATTGGGGGATAAAGGCTCTTGATACTTTCAATGGGCAAATTAAGTTCCCGTCTTGTACTAGAATGAATGTCACGGAAGGATCTCTTTCGTCAGTCTCTCGTTTAGTTGAAGCTAGGTGCTTGAAGCGGGTACTGAAAGCATGAGAAAGCAGCAACAGTGCTCAGGAGTATTTAGCCGAACATGAAACCATTTTCCAATGCTGTATTGTTGTATGGATTTGAACATCGTGGTGGAACAGAATGTCAGGTCTTTTCGAAGAATGAATTCTGTTGACGAGACCCCTGATCTCATGAACCAGATATACACCTTTGGTGATCGTTAAGCCATGATTCTTATCAGTGACGAAGCTATTTATGTATCTTTTCATTGCTATGCATCAGGAACAGTGATCACCTGCGACATATGTGTCATTCCGTGGGGCGGTTGGGATTAGGGCCTTCAAACCTAGCCTGCACTCTCCTGTAGGATGTTGAAACATATTCAAGCGTGCGCCCCTTGTGCCTCCTTCTTGCCTCGTGGGTATTTCTTTCCAAGAAGTTAAGCACTCAAGGCAGTTTCGCGCGTCAAGTTACTTAATACTACGCAGGTTCTCAGTACTTTCATGTCCCTACATGCCTGGTTTCCACCTCTCGAAAAGATCAGTGACATAACATTGTGAATGAATCTGAATGTGATCCAATTATGCAGCTGATCCGTTGCAACATGTCAGCATGGCAATAGTCTTCGTTGAAGGCGGTGAATAACTCCCGGCGTTGGTAGACGAGCACGACGAACATCGCTCCATCCTTTGCGACATATATGTAAGGTATGTTATGCAGTCGTGAAAGGCTCTCGTCTCAGCGTCTGCATTTCAGTCTCTTCGTGTTCCCTTCACAACACAGTTTTTGTGCGATGTTGACGCCTTTAGCTGAGATGTCCACCTAAGCAAGCACGGTTATCCACTCCGCAGATTTATTGGTATGTTGTAGTAGAGACAACCCTAGGTGCATGATTACGAGGCAGGATCCTCGGAATCGTGGGACTGAGATGCTTCAGTGGGTACGGCATTAATATTTGCGAACGTTTGGTTGAAATATAGGTTTGCGTCGTGTTCGGATGATCCACTGGCGGTGATGGATAGGGTCTGTTCTTCGCTGCCAATATATCCAAGGCCTCGGTGAGACCGCCCAGGCCAAAGATCAAATTCCGTCACGACTTGCGCAGCCTCTTGGCCATGAGTGGACAGCTCGTGATTTGCGTCCCCTAGATGCCCGGCAAGAGACTGATCAAACAATAGCGGCGATGTGCTAAAATCCTCAAAGGCGAGAAGTCCGTCCTTTACTGTCCCATTCTGTGTCTCTGAGTTAAAATCTAGAGATTCGAATAGACCTGGTCCAGATGTTTCTATCAATGGATTCACAGAATGATTGCATGCGTTCGCGTCAGTCATTCCGTATTGAAAGCCATTAGCCAGCTCTCGTGTCTGAAGTACGCGACGATCGACATATCCAAAGCCCTTCCCCAGATCATTCTGGTCAAACCGCGGCACCTGAGGGTGTCCCGTATTCTCAGATGGCAGCAGATGCTGTTCTTCAGGTGCCTTCAAACCATCGATGGTTTGAGGCGCGGGATTAGATGCATGTCCTGGTCTGTAATCGGCTTCTTGTGATTGCTTTTTCTTGTGTGCACAAATACAGACTTCACCATTGAAACAACAGCAAAGCTGTACTAATCAAAAGTCAGTCTTTCTCCAGATGACATCAAGATCTCTCAGTGTCAAGCTACCTCCGTCGGCGTCTTTCGTATTCGAAAGAAAGTCGGCATCCGATGCTCTCTTGCCACAGTCGCACTTCACATGGGCTGAGCGCGATTGCCGCATTGAGCGGCAATGCTTACATTGGGAGACGGGCCGACCTTTCTTCTTTATGAGCTGTAGGCTGCGATCTTTGAACGCAGCAGGGTCGGTCAAGAGTCAGTGAATAGATACCTATTTTGGTTGTTTTTAAGGATGAGCAGTGGCTAAATTGTACTCACCAGAATGATTGCAGCTTGCCACGCGGTGGCCACGAATACACACTTCACATGCATAAGTTTCGTCGTTGATTATCATGGAATAGGATAACCGTATGAACAGATGAAGAAATTTGCGTTCAACAGCAAGGTCCGTTCTTGAGTCTCGCGTTTGTTGTACAGGTAAGATGGCTCGTTCGCGGAATGACTCGGAATTGTATCAATTGTATCGCTCACATGACAGCACATGCGAACAGGGTTGACAGAGTGAGACCGCCGAATTTTCAGTTGCAAGACGAAAAAGAATGTGACGTACGGTCAATACTCCGTGTCGTGCCATGAGGAGAAGTCTCGCACTGTTTAAGCGCCGCCACCCACTATGTGGGAGAGCTGCGGGGTCAACTGGGTGCAAACATCTAGTGATGTCAGGTTGGCGCATCATTTACCGCCTCATCGCAGCCTCTTTGCCATACTAGATCGTTTGCCAAAATCAAGTCCAATAGTCGTGGGCTTTGAATGAAGGGCTGGATAGAATACGGCTCTCCATCAGAACAAGTGATCGGCCCTCGGCCATCGGTGTAATTTGCATCGAAATGATGAGCTAACCCAAGGTCGGAAGAGATATGAAGTGAGATCAATCCAAGATCCTCAGGAACTTGTCGTATGGCTTGTAGCATAAACCTCTCAGCTATGTTCTTCGGTTCTAAAACAGCACTTCAATAAACCAAGATGCCCTATCAAATATGATTCACTAGCTGTGGCCCTTGTGGACAGTGAAGTATCAATATCCGTATACCCCAAGTAGCTCAACACTATCACAAAACGCCATTAATACCAAGTCGCTAGCCCTATGAGGATATCCACCACACATTGACTTCGGATGAGTAGTCTACCGAGCTTAGTCTTCTCCATCTTCGCCATGGGAAGATGGTTACCTGTCACAACTCTGACTACACGCCGAACCAAATAGGGAATCGTCGATTCAGGCACGACGCTATCGGCAGCATTCCGTGGCTTTATGCGCCTTAATTGACAAGGTATCTGGCATGGGAAAGTCGAACTAGGGAGCATGAGTGGCTAACATATTGTGGAAATGGCTCAGAATAATCGCCTGCGACAAAAGTTCTGGTGATGCTGGTCGTGTTAGTGTGTCGGGTTGACCAGATTGATCAGATGACAGCCAGATCGGATGCATCGTAAGCATTTCCAACGCCGCAGCGCTGTATTATTGAGGGTCGGAGACCCAGGGTGGTGCCTGACAAAATACTAATTATGGTGTTATCTTCTACGAGACTTTCGAGTCTCTATATTGCTTCCTGCCTCGCGGGCAGGTTCCCTGACTCCTCTTGCTTTTTTTTAATTTGCTCCGGAATACTATTGGAAAACAACTGGTTGCAGTTGAGCCACACTATGAAGCGCACCACTATAACATCCGACGGAGGGCTATCACATCCAGACACTACTTAGTGCCAACCTCTGAGCACTGGCAACAAGGAGTCAGGCACCACTACTGAGAATGAAGCGGACACTCGCTCAAGATGCTTGGAGAAGCTCTGAAGGGAGCACGGAGTAAGTCTATTTGGAGCTTATAAACTTCCTGATTCGTCTCTAAGAAGCCTTCTCAAGAGCACATGGAACGGCGTAGACGGCCCAGACAACCCATACAACTGGCCATCCCGTCGCAAGGTCTTCATAGGAGGCATCTTTTCCCTCGCGCAGCTCGTGACTCTCATGATCGCAAGCATCATCTCAGCCGCACTCAAAGACACTACTGTTGACTTGCACATCAGCATATCCTCAGCGTAGATGGTCTTCTCCGTCTTATTCCTCGGCCTGGGACTCGGCTCTTTTGTTGTCACCCCTCTCTCTGAGATGTACGGTTCCAAATGGATTTGGATTGCTGAAAATATGTGGTATATATTGTGGAATGCAGTGAGTCCTGTTGGCAAGTTCATGAACATGATGGTAACCTCCAGATTGATGGCGGGCTTTGGAGCTTGTGTGGGAGTCACTGTAAGTCTTAACAACTCGTCCATTTACACGGCTGCGAGGAAAACAGCTCACCGACATACGTCACAAAGCTGACGGGACCGACGATGGCGGCCAAGTACGGCAAACGAGACCGTGGGAAGGCAGCCGCAATTACAGCCCTCCTACCATCTCTGGGTCCTGCTTGAGGCCCTATCTTAGGTGGATTAGTAACCCAAATTGATCGAGTGGCCTTGGATCTTTCGCATCATGAGCATCGTCACTTTTGTCATTACGGTAATTGGACTCACATACATTCGGGAGTCATACAAGCTAGTCATACTGTGCAGAAGGGCACAGGACCAGCAAACACGACAAAATCCTCACAGGAGATCTGCTGCGTGTATCGACTTTGCCAGGCGGCTAGCCGTTGAAATATGGCGGCCAATTCAACTCCTGCTCACACGCCCTGTCGTCCAGCTTCTCGCTCTGGTCTTGGGTCTCAATTTTGCCATCTACACGTTACTAATAGACACATACGCGATCATTTTCACAGAAAGATGTCATCAAAAGCAATCCGTCAGCGTGCCGCCCACATCGCCATCGCTGTCGCCGCAACAGCTGCCGCGCAGATCGGCGGCCGAGTTATGGACTGGTGGTACAGAGACATCAGGGACAAGCGTAACGGGGGCGAGGGAAAACGGAATATCGTGCGCCGTATCTCGTGCCAGGTGTAGTGTTTCTTCCACTCGGTCCTATTTTATACGGATGCGGCGCAGAATAACTAGTTCCCTGGCCGGTGCTGGACATAGGAGCGGCCATATTCTCCCTGGGAAGGATAATGACCACTCAGATGCTGACTGGATATCAGCTCGGCGAGTTTATCGAGCACGAAGCCTCTGCAAATGCAGCAACAAGAGTACTGTCCTACACCTTGGGCTTCGCATTTCCTGTTTTTGCACCACAGCTGTATGAAAAGCTGGGCCATGAATGGCGGAACACCATGCTAGGGTTTAACATCGGGACCGTGCTATGTTTCCTACTCCCTCTTGTCATTTGGCTGTGGGGTGACAAGATTCGCAGCGTGGGCCGGAATGATCAACAATGGCGGGATGAGGAAATATAGATTGACAACCTCAAGAATATCACGGGTCTAGGGGAGACCTCATGCAAGGCTTTTTCCTAGGGATCACCTAAAAGGTATGAGTATGCTTTCTAGATCTGAAAAGTGAAATCTTTCAAGTTGAATGAAGGATGACGTCGAGTGATATGCTGCATACTTGAATCGAGAACATGTTGTGTATGAAATGAGACCAGCAAACAATCGACCAATGCTAGGCCCATCGGACCGAATGCAGTCTGCTGTCGTCTCTCTCATCAGGTGCATGAGCTTGGCCGGTCCACATCCCGATATGAGGATTCTCTCGGATGCACTTGTCTCGCTAACATCTGGTCGTTGATACTTGATCGGCAAACCAAGGAAGTCAACGGGGCGGTCTAAGTCGCCAGCCGAGATGGAGTCAGTGTCAGACGACGGCTGGGACTTTTCCAAGTCGATTGATGACCCTGAGCTCGAAGGATGGATCTCTTGTATTTCGTTGTCCAATTCCGTTTCTCTGACCATGGCTTTTTCATCGTCTTTGGCCACTGATGTCTCTGACCCTGATCGCGATGGAGGTGGCGGGCTCGATCTCGTTACGAAGACTTGAATAGAGAATCGAGAATCATTTCCAAGCGTGATCAGATGGTTAGCGAACCACTTCAAGTAGGCTATCAATTGTTAGTTTTGAGCCACAGCGTTTTACACGCACGAGTGAACTTACAGTTGTACTTCACTACCCACACGAAAACAACCCTTCGAGTGATATTGCTTGTTATGCGTCCCAGAAGAGCGTGAGCTAAGCCAAACGTGAAGCTAGCTCCGCTAGCTCCCGCTACCAAGACCACAGTCTCAAATGCCGATGGGTCAGGAACCGTGCCGTATGGCCCTTCAATAGAGGCTTTGAGCGATGCGCCCGGATTAGCCAAGGCATACTTGTGTAAATCTCCAGTGAACCCGTTATGGGACGCAATGACAAACTCTAGTGGGTCCGCCGATGCAATGGTAAAAGGATGAGTTTCGAAAAGGCAAATTCGAGGAATCCAGAGGAATGCATGCTTTCCAGAAATAGCACCCATTGGTGGTTTGGCCAAGGTGACTCTAGTCCCTCCGTTGGGAAGCGGTGTTAGTGTAGCTGAGTTGTTCGTGGTGTGAATCATTAGGCGGACGATGCGGATAAGTCGATCTGATGCCCACATTGAACCAGCAATGACGGTACCGATGGTCACTTTAGTTGCGAGATGGGGCTGATGAAGCGCAAGCGCAACAAGTGAAACTACCCAAAGTATGACGTGGATGTAATAGAACAGCTCATACCACCAGCGACGGATGAAGATGGCAGCTAATGCCAGCAGAACCCAGGATCCACCGGCAACGATGCCCATGATGTCTGAAGGGCGGACCAGCATGCTGGCGTTACCTGCCTTGGTGAAGTAGTACGAGTAGCAGATTCCATGGACGAGTGTATGCGCAGCAGCTGCGTATCCGGAAACCCTGTGCAGGCAGTTGAGGCGCTCATATGACCAAGCAGTGAGGAAGGCCAATAGAGTATTCTTCAACGCGAAGAAAATGACGAAAAGCAAATTCGCGATTGTGAGCCTGAGACACGATGTGAGCCAATAGGTTTCTGAGGGGAGATATAATGCTACGTACCATCCAGATCTGGACGCAATGTTTGTAATCATTCCCATGTTCTTGTTGTCCATGTTGGCGAAGAGGCCGACCAGGTTCAGTGCAAAGAATATGGTGACTATACTGGCATGTCCTAAAGATGGTACGCCGGCGACTCGACGAAGACTCAGTTTTCTGATGTTTCTGTAAAGGCTCAGTGATCAGGATGTTGCCGATACCAGTGGATGGGACAAGAACCAACCTCGGAATAGCTGCGAGATATGAAGGAAGTTTAGGCTGGGCTTTTCGTCTTCGTATCCAGTGGTTAGATTCTCTGAGTAGATGGAACACTGTGAACAGAAGACCAATGGCGATCAACGCCAAAATAAAACCCAAAGTGCTCTCCTCATTCTTTCTCGCTCGGATGGCGAAACGACGAAGCTGAGCTTCGTCATGTCCTCCTCCAGCCATGATAGTAGATGATATGTGTCGTCAAATGTAACCCGTACACGAATAGGCGGAGTTATTCTGAGTGGCCGTTGTAAGCAGACTTCGATATCTTGAGTTACGTCGGGGCCAGCGATAGTCGAAGTCGAAGAAAAACACACAGTCTCTCGACAGATCTATATAGCGTCTTGATGCCGAGGGAAAGGTAGGTGTATATACTTGAAGGGCAATATGAGGGGAGATGGATTTCGTAGAAGGGGGGTGGAATAGCCACAAGCATAAATGCGTGACAGCTCGGAAACTAGAAGAAACTGGGAAATTCTTCAGATCAAAGAATATTTACTCCCTATCATGGCGAGGTGTGTGGGCTTGTACTGGTCGTTCGCTCCTTCCCGGGCTGTGGTTGTCTTGACCGATGTTTGTTCCGTCAAGGATGGACTTGAAGAAAGCAACTCTTTGAGAAATACTCGTTTCCGTCAATTTTCGAGCAGTTTGACTCATTCAAGTGTGATGCTGAAGACAGAATGAGAACGGCGATACAAACAAATTGGATTCATCTAGGCACATTTATGTGATACATGGCTCTGGCGGTCCGCCCCTGTCCTCGCGCACTCGACAAAGCTTGTTTTCAAGATAGATCAGCAGAAAGTAACGCACGACTCTCAAGATCCATCACTCGCAGTTTGTATCAGCGTCCACGGTGGAGGGATGGATCCATCAACGGACGAGGATGCCCAACTTGGACGAGGTCTCATCGGTCTTGCACGCTCACACCCCCCACACACAGACGTTTCGCCAGCTTCTTGCTCGACTATACAGTAGATACAAGGACCGACGCCCCAGCCCTTCCGAGGAATGCGATCAATTCCCCACCTCGGCCGTATGTGGAGGCTGACTTCACGTTTCGCTCCAGCATACATAGTCCACACATACTATTGTTACTGCCATCGCACGATGCTGGCCAGGTAGTGCCGTAGTGCCGCGCGGGAAGGCCCACCTTATCTTGAAGCAAGCTTCTTTGTTAGTAAAGTCTGTCGATCAGCCCGGGCCTATTCGCTTCTCTTCAGGGGCGTCTAGCACCGCGCAGGGACGTTACACCATGACGCTGTGACTCTCATAGAGTTTTCGCTGAAATAAAACCACGTCCAGACTAGGACAAAGCGTCGATCCGGAGCCTACGATTGATTATCGAGATCAAGTGCAACGAAAGCTGCAACGACGAACAGCAAAGACCGCCAGAGCCGAGGTTCAACTGTGCTGCGAAAGATTGCAAGATTCTTCAACCGAAAACAATGGACAGGTTTGAATTATTCAAGGACAATTGAATCTCCGGCTCATATGCGGCGGTTTTGGCTAGACCGACACCTCCGTGAGCCATCCGAGCCTGTGATGCTTCGAGAAAAAGGGCCCTGGCATTCTTGCTTGCAAATACAGTAGTCAGCATTTAGGCAGAGTTGATTGATAAGAAGGCCGGTTTCAACTCCGCTTTGCCTTCATCCTCCAGTGTGAAGTGGAAGAAGGCCCGATGACGCGACGCAGGCGAAAGCCGCAATGGCACGGTGTCGTACCATGGTCTGCATCCAAATCTGGAAGGACGGTGTCAGGCACGCATCAGATTAAGTGCTTGCTATTCACGATATGAAGCGTTATGGACAAGGAGCCAACTATGCTCGACTCTGTGGCACCCCCACAGTGTATAAACAATTATGACCAGACTCTTGGGTTTGCCATGCATTCACGATGCGCAGCCAGGCACACTCGCTTCCTTTCTACCGCATACATACAAACACCGACAGGAATGCAAGCTGACGCAGCTCGCTTGGAAAGAATACAACCAAGCCGGATAATCTTTGCTTTTGAGTTTATTCTGGTTTGGAAGCGGGCGTCAGCCGGCCCAGCGGGGCAAGCACCGGTTCCTGCGGTCAGCCCAGATGCCATCTGCGCGGCCGGCAGTGTGCATATGATATTGTGATGATAATTATACTAAGCTAGAAGGATAGTTCTGGACCTTTTTTCTCTCTATTCTCCTTGCTAACGCCACTCCCCAGCCACCATCGCAAGCGGCCCGTGTTTTACCTGCCAGACTAGTCTCATCTTTCACTACCGAAAGATTCTGACAGCCTTAGAGGATCCAATGCACACTGACGACTAGTCACAGATTATCCGCGATCAAAGCACTGCCGCTTTGGCATTATATGCCAAAGATCTATCTCGGCTATATGCAAGAAATACGGTCCATCGCCGACGGCTGAAAACCACCTCTGACCAAGTTCGAGTCCGGTCCCCAGGTTTTCGGTTTCATTGGCGCGCACTTTTGCATCATTCATCCTGATGATAGGCGGTTGTCTTCTATGGGCTCTCGCAGGTTGACCAGATCAGCGCCAATTGAACAGTCAGCTGGGCGCCTTGCTCAGCAGGAGCCGCAGATGTTACGTTGACGGTCACTCACGACTTCCCCAGATTCTCCAGGAAGTCTGGAGAGGAGGCTCATGAACGACGCTTGACGAGAGCCCGACCGTTTGGACTGCCCAACGGCCATCTATACATTGTCGCTGGCTGGGCTAGCTGCGATGAAGTTTGGTTCACATGTTACATTGCTCAACTACGTTCGAGTGGGAGCGAACTGTTCTAGGGTCATTGCCAAGTGTGCATTAGCCAATGTTCCGTTGGCTGCGTACCTGGCTATCTGACCCCCAATTAGGCTCTTCTGAGCTACCTGTTTGGTCAATCTAAGTGTGACAGCCATCACCACATTCCATCCCATTCCACTAGCCTCATGCATCCCACTACCACCGATCTGCGAGCTTCCCCAATCTTCAGAGCAGGCTACCTTCCCTCTCCGCCCCTCGAAAAGTGCTACACGAGGAAGCCTCGTGGACATTTGTTCTTGATCACTGCCGTCTACCCCAGGACACCAGATCTAGTTGTTCTGTCTGCAAGATAGGACAAGCTAACCTGCCTGTTTGGTCTCTAGCAGCTGCAGTCTGCAGTCATAAAGTACCTATCATCCTTGCGATGTGCTTGAATCTACAAGCGTTCAATGCCGTTGTTACCGCTGAGTGACAGCTGCACTCTGACGCTCCCCACAGAATAACAGCCCGGGTAGAGAGCATCTAAATGCTACAATGCACCACCACCTGACAGCCAAGAATAATGGTCCGCCGCATCTAGATCGCGATCAATGGCAAAGCGAAACGTCATACCGCGTACAGTCACGTTGTTATATCGGCCATCGGCTGGGTAGTTTGGCTTCCTCGGCCGCAGATATTGAGCTTTAGTGATAGCACTCGTTGTTGCTGATGGTGGCAGCCCAGTCCACAAATGCACTGGTATACCGTCTGTGGGCTGTGAGATAATTGGTGGAGCAAGGAAGGGCTCATAATTGTTCACTAGAATCCTTCAACTGCAGTGTTACATTATACACGTGCTCCATCACCAGAGAACAGCGGGCTCGAGCCTGTTCAATCACAGTCCGTCGGTAACATGTGGAGCATTGAGGCCGTTTCAAATTCACTACGTTGAGCAGAAAAAGAACTGGTGGTAAGTTCTAAAGTCGGACGGCCACAACGTGTCGGTCGTTAGTAATGCACGGCTGGCGCATCTGTTCCATGCTTTGTTGATCATAATATTCTGTCCCGCATGAAACGCTATCGTCTCGAAACAACTTCAAACTTCCACATCAAGGACTCTCTTATACAGTGTATACAGTACTTTGTATTCCGTCCTTGGATTGATTCATACTGTTGTAGCATCAGAAATATCCAGCTGCGGAAGTTGTCATACCATGTATGTTTGCGCCGTCGCCACACATTGCGCAATATCTTGCGCAAGAACTTTCTGAAGAAAAAAACCTGACTGTAATTGTGCATCACATAGTACATGATATCCACACTACTCTAAATCCCGGCCTTTTCCGTGTCAATTAAGGAATGCGCCGACGGAGGGTAACAATATTATAGGCATTGGTGTCGGCGCTGCTGCATTTGCGGCAAGTGAGCCGGCTTGTTGCTACGTCCCAGGTGAATAATGGTCTTCAGAAAACAAACGACCATGCCGGACTCTGGTTATTCAAGTGTACATAAATTCTTATCTTTGATCTTTTGCAAAAAAAACTGGATTATTGCGCCATCTTGAGAAACGCATCAATCAAGCCGTCGCAGCTCCGCATTCACACCTCAATTCGTGTGGCTTAAACTTTTGCGTACGAATCAGACATTCGCGGCTCTATTTTGGTGTCCTGTCATTTGACATACAAGGTCAGTATCCAAGTATAATGAAAATCTCTAGGCGTTTACCGTCGCTTATCACCGTGACGGAACGCTAGGGGCAGACAACAAGAAATTCATCTTGAGCAAGTCATCGCAGCATGCTCCTCATCGATTCTCGTTCAACACACCCAAAACATGAGAGGATAACGCCAGTACACCTCCACATCGACACATCCTTGGCTGGTGGGAAGCTTTACGAATACGTGAGGTAGGACCGAGTTTCTGGGCGGCCTCCCACCGGTACGAGAGGATGGACTGGTATCTGTGCCGTCGCAGTCTCTGAAACTCGAGGTAAAGAAGAGAGAGTAATTCCAGAAGACGCCAACCCTGATAATGACGACAAGAACTTGCTGGAAACAAATAACTGGAACTTTGTCACTGATACCAAAACACTACGTGCTGGGAATCAGTCGGCCCTTGCACCCGAAAGCATGTACCTCGAGAAGAAGTCACCTTTCTTCTTTTGACTTTTTGGCAATGCATAACTCCAGGTTGCTTCATTGCACGCCTCATAGATAGTTATGCATGACCTGACTGACACATCACATGAAGCAGTGATAGTCATCCACGTTCTTATCTGATGGTGGTCCAATGGACAGGTCTGGAACGAAATTCTTGAATGCAGAGGCTGACGTCTTCAGTTTCGTCATCGCTGATTCCGCCTTGTGTGTGGTCGCAAGAGGTTATGTCAGACTTGTATACTTCGATGAGTTTCTTGCCCTCGATATTCCGCTCCTCCGACTGTGCAGTCGTACAACTACCGTTAGTAAGTCCGCCAATCATGGCTAGTTTCGATGCAGTCTCCGTAGTGAAAGTTATAACGGTGAGACCGAAAGGCAGACACCACGGATCAGACTCGGTGGTCAACAACGCGACTTGCTTGGGATCCTCACCTTGATCTTTCAAGTCTAAACCGTCTACCATTGAAGCAGCACAAATTAGGTTCGTGCGTGGGCAGGAATAGCCGAGCCGCGGCGGAACTGAAAGAAAATCAGAGATTGATAGCAAAGCCAAGAGTCAAAATGAAGTTAGCCCAATCTCCGTGCAAAATCCACCGGCCTGCGAAATCCGGTCTGGCGCATGAATAGCGTTAGCCAATCGTCCAACTGGGTGTTGCGTCAAGCAGATATTCTCCTCGGCTGATAGCGCAGAACGGACGAACACTATTCTGCTTACATCTCCACTTTCGGTAGCGCAGTTTGGAATGCTCAGAAACATTATGCTTTGCCTGGTGTCGGCCAAGTGGGCAAGCTGACGTTTAAGTGCTCTGGTAAGACCTGAAACGTCGAACGGACCGCTTCGGTGATTACGGTGGTTCTACCTGATGAAAACTGTATCGGCCGGGTGTTGTATTGACGATGGACGTTCCTCTGACGCGACGTGCTGTGAAAACAAGGGAAGAAAACCATTGTTGTAGATCAATAATGAACGTAGTAAGGAAATTGCTGCTCGAGAAGTGTATAATTGTCAAATTCAGGCTCTATGGTGCGCGCAAACTGTCACATGTAGTCAGACTCAAGTGTGTATTAATCACCATTTCCACATTTGACGAACAACAGCCTATTCTATTCCTCATAGTAATGTGCAGTATAATAATCTACCTCTTCGATGATCCAGTCTTAGGCTTCTCTACGTCTTGAAGGAACAGCTCCTCCCGTTCCCACATCAACTCAACCGCCGCACCCACGGGGCTCGCAAGTGCCGACAAGACAACAACCTTGTACAGCAAGTCCAGCAGTCCAACCTTAACGCCAGCAGCCTTGTGAGCAGACCTGTACAGACTCACAGCCCAGATCAAAACACCCGTGGACCCAATAATGTAGTCCCAGCGCAGAAACACCTGCACGCCCTCTCCCACTGTAGACACCTTCAGAGCCGGCGCAGCCCAGGGAAACACCACCGCGAACACCTTAGACGGATGCAGCACCTCGGCGTACTTCTTGTCGAATATGCTCGGCACAACCGCCGTGGCAAATGAGATGACGGTCGTGACGAGGTGACTGACGGCCGTATTGGCGAAGGCGTAGGCATACACGAAGCGCAGAGAGCTTCGAATGCTGCGGTTGTTGGCAGGCGTGTCGGCATCGCTGAAAAAATTGCTGATGGTGTAATGCGCGATGACGAGAAGAATGGCCACGTATGCCGGCCATGGCTGCCAGACTGCGATGAAAACCTGCTTCAGGTCATAGGTGACGAGGTCGGAGAGCGGCGCAATCATGGCCAGCGACGGGACAAACATGCCAATTGTGAAGACGTGAGGAATAGCCTTGATGACGCCGTGCGGGATACGCATGTTCTTGGAGGAAGGTTTTGCGGCTGTGGCAGAACGAGTGAGATGGAGATAGCCATATAGAGGTGCTGCGACGGCAAACGTGAGGACTTGGGCTACCAAGCCTAGGCCAGCAGGACTGATTTCATTCATGTTAGTCAAGATTGACCTCTTACATGCCCATTAACATGAGCGCGAACTTCAAGGGAGAACTTACTACGCAGCCGTCGTTCCCTGAGTTCCCTTCCTCCACGACTCAAGCGTCACCAAAATCCAAGCCGATGCAAAGGTCCCCGAGAACGCGATCGAGTAAAGAAACAAATCAGGCTGATTGCCATCCGACAATGTCCAGAAGAAAGCGGTCAGTTGCACAAGCAGCTTATCCAGCGGTTCCACGCCCGTATACACCTGTCGCAGAGGCTCATTCAGCCCCGGCAACTTCTTCGCCAGCACGACTGCATCGCCCACATCCTTGAGGCCATTGATGTACGAAAAATACCATATGAAGTAGAACACGGAGAGGGACAAAAGCGGGAGGAGGAGTTTGGCAGACATGGTGGGCGGAATGGAGTTTGTCAAACTGAAAAGTGGGAGTTATGTTGACATGTCCGGTGTGCGAATGTCGTTCTTATGGCCACGATTTTAAACTAATGACGATGGAGCGGAGAATAAGTAGGGGTCCTGGTCAGGAATGTGATTTTCGGGATTGAGTCTTGTGATGGTAGATTGCGAGATTGACAAGAACCGAAAGTAGATTTCATCGGGAGATGGGGGGAAATTGTATGGTGGTCTGATAGGAGGGAACTTGAAGACGGGCAAAGTCGAGCGGAACGGAGTGCGGGAACGGTGCGAATTGAATCGTGGGGAAAGCGGCGCTCCGGAAGGGAGAATTGGCCCGATGTGGATTGCGATAGCCGTTTTGCAAGTCACCGCGGATGTCGTCGGTATAATATGAGATTGAAGAAAGATTCATCCATTAAAATGAACAATTTTTTTTAATTAAGGCTAAAACGATGTCGCATGAATGTTGCTTGCCTGGGGATGTTTCGCTAACATGCGAACATCTTTCAGTGAGCTTCGTGGTGAAAGCTGTATCTCGTTCCAGCTTCTAAGCCGATCGGCGTGGATGACGGAGCATAACGCTACCGAGGCAGGAACGCCTCGCATCCTTCGGGTTGATTCCGATCAACGGTTGTCATGGGTCGACAGGCACGGAAATGCAGCAGTAGTCGGGCAATTGATCGGTGGTTGTGAATTCGTTGCGTCCCGCTTGCCTGGAGATGGCTACGAATGCCATGGAGGTCCTACCCTGTTGGCGCGAAATTGCGTTACTCAGTTTGCCTGCCTGCCACAACTGCCAAATGGAATGATGTTATTTCCGCAGGTCCAAAAAATTTACATCACGTTTCTAAGTGCATATTTGCTCGAGTGTAATTCGGGGTCATGCAGCCAATGACGAAAACTTCAATGCGCATTTACAGAGGTCGGATTGTTCTAGGCGTGGAGTCTTTACTTGCATCAGCTGCTGTACTACTTTCAGACCCCGAATAGTACATGGAAGGAGAGAAGTAGTACATGGCTTCGAGCGGCGACTCAACGGCAAGAGGACTTATCACTCAAGAATCCATGACATTAAAACGATCAAGTTCAAGGAGCCATGTTGCAACAAAACCCGTGCAAGTTGGGCACGAGGAACATATCATATCCGAATACTCCGATTGCAGACATTTTCGCACCAAAAACCCACCGTGTAAAGCATCATGTTCTCATAAAGCTCTAGACAATCAATCCCAGCTTCTTTCAATCATGATTCAGGGACTACCAATCGCATTCTATACAGTATATCTAAAAAATGAAGCATTGTCGCCCTTGTCGCACTCCAGCATCTTCTCCTCGAGCGTATAGTCCTCCGGCCGCTTGTACTCGGCATCGCGTCGCGCATTCTCTTTCCTCAAGTACCATGTCATAAAGATTGAGCACACGCACGTCAAGGTCGTCATGGCCACGAGGGTCACGTAGCCTGAGAGATAGCGAGGGGCTTCGTCGTTGCGGAACATGAAGCCTGATGCGGCGCCGCCCATGTTGCCCTGCGTGTGATAACGGTTAGCCACTTCTCATTCGTACGACTGGACATAATGATGTAAAAGAGAAAGTCATGTCGGGGTTTGAAACATCGGGAGGCACTAAAAACATTCGAAGTTGAAGAAGTAAAGACGCAACTTACAAAACCGACCACCATGGCAATGCCCACGCCTCGCTTCAGCGAGCCACCAATGTTATTGCTATTCCAGGCCACAGACAGCGGAACATTGGGATACGTCCCGATCGCGACGAGGAAGCAAGCAAAGTACTTGACGCCGTTGATCTGCACGGCAGCCAGGAGCGCGAATCCAAGAGCCCTAGACAGAACATGTATCAGTCCCACTTGCTTTAATCTAAACAGCGATGCAAGAATGGCAACATACCCGATAGCACAAAAGAACACGATGTAAATGCCTCTATGGCCCTGCTTATCCGAGTAATATCCCGCTCCAACAGTGCACAAGCACGCAGCAATGTATGGCGGCGCACTCATCAGCTGCGCAATCTCAGCTGTATACCCCAGACTCGTGATGATTGTCGGCAAGAAGATGGACACAGAGTACAGCGGCGTCAAGATGCCGATGAAGATGATCATTTGGATGTAAATTTTCCAATCCTTGAGCGCATCCCAGATGAACTGGCGCTTGAATTGGTCGGACAGCACAGGTTGATCTTGCTTCAGGCGGCGGACCACTTCGGCCTGCTCGGAGGGCTTGAGGAATTTGGCCGTGGATGGATAGTCGTACATGATGAAATAGGCAGTGATGGCTGCGAATAAAAAAAAGACAAGTATCAATAAGTGTGGCAATGATAAAGAATTTCTGGGACTGCTGTTCCTTACCAATAACCACGGTAATGATACCTTCGATAATGAAGATCCAAGACCACCCATTCAGACCACCCAAGCCTTTCATCTCCATGATACCACGGGCGAGAAGGCCACCAAAGGCTCCCGCCGCCGTGGCAGCAAAGAAGATGGCGACACGGAAACCACATTCGTGACGACGATACCACAAACTGATACTGTCGGATTGTCAGCTCATGTAACACCACCCGCGAAAGACGACTACTCGACAAAGACTCACTAATACGCAATACCAGGGAATAATCCACCTTCGGCCAACCCCAACATAGCTCTTGCAGCCAGCAAACCCTCAAAGTTCTTCACCACGCCCATCACGATGCTGAGTCCACCCCACGCAAACATGATGCTGGGAATCCATACCGACGGACGAAGCTTCTTCATAGCAATATTGGAAGGAATCTCGGCGGCCACGTATAAAGGGTAGAAGATCGACACGGCAATCTACACGAAGACACAAGACGTTAACTTTCTCCAGGATTTCCTCCACAAAGTAAAACAGCCTTCCGACAAAGCAATCCGGGGCTGCCATACATTATAGTCGTACTTCCCCTTCATCCCCAGATCGGTCTCCAAACCCGCCAACTTGGCATTTCCAATATTGGCACGGTCCAAGAAGGACAGTAAATAAAGCAGGGCGAGAAACGGTAGCAATGTCCAGTCTATTTTTCGTAAAAGCCGCTTCGTCTCTTGAGGCGTAAAGATGGACTCCTCGATTTCTTCGGTAATACCAATCTCCGAGGTCTTGACGGCTTCACTGTCCGAGCCCGTCTCGGGGGAATGCGGGGTGGGAAGCTCCTTTTCCATTCTTTCAGGACGACCTTGCTAGGTTGGTCTCTTGGGTCCAAATAGATGAGGAGTAGTCCTGAAATGGGAGAAACAAAAAAAAGCGAGAACACAACGAGCAAAAAAGACAGAGTAGCATCGGATAGGGGGGGACAACGGGTTGATATAAAACCTATATGGCCAGCGAGCAATATTGAAACTCACCAACCTCAATCCCCTTTCAACCGGACCGACAACTAACCCTGCCTGCTATCCCAGTTCCCATCTCCATCTTTGAGACTGTGGTAGGATCCGCTGCCCGCAATTTTACCCCAGACGACCAAGTTATCCTCAGAAGGGCTACGATGTCTTGGCAACCCCGGGCGTTGTCTGTCAATGCCTACAATATCTCATCTCCCGCGTTTCTCTACCGAAAAGACAAGACAGGCAAGAAAAAGCCACATCGTTCTTCACCTACCCGTATAGCTCACCTTGGCTCGTGATGAATCTGGTTCGATCTACATGTGGCTGTTTCTGCCCAGACTAGATTACAATTAAGCTTGATCGTCAGGGCCACTCACGTCGAGGGATGGGCATGGTTAAATCAAGCGCCAAGGCCCTTCTAAGCCTTCGCCGGCGCCCCCAAGTGGAATTGCGGGCATCGTCCCCGCGTTTGGGGGCAGATTGCTGACGTTCTAGATTGCCAACATGGAGGAAAGGAAGGTTTCTTCTTGCGCCTTTATTCGTCATCCCGTCGGCTTATAGTGTTAGGCAACGGCTTACTGGCTGGCCTGGCTCGGGGGGCAGTTGCGCAGCCTGGGAATCGGCGTTGTGGTCTGCATGCACAATGCCCCGACCGGCCAGAGCCAAGAACCGTTCGTCGTCAGAGGCGCGGTGTTCGGTCCGTTGAGACAGAGTCTCAGCAGGTGAAGGATTCCGCGAGACTGGAAGTTCCAAGATAAATAGTCAGAGGGGACGACGCCTCAACAGACGCCTCTTCCGGATGCCCGCCTCAACTCGTCGTGCTAGGTAGAAGAGACCACGCTGCTGTTGATGGTCAGAATCGCCTTTCCTCCGGCCTGCGCATCATCCCCCTTGACCATTGTTTACTTTGGTTGGTTGTGGCTGGCGGTGTGTGCAGGGGACTGTTCCGCGTTGCCCAAGGGGTTCCGCTCCCTGGCCTTTGCACACGGTCCAATTCTGCTGAGATGCAGGTGGCGGAATCCAGACAACGAAGCGGCATTGACCTTCCATTTGCACACGCCGCGTGCATTTGCCTTCATTCACACAGGATTCATTTGTATGAAGACATAAGATCTTTGTTCATGGTCTCAGGCTATCGCGGCACGAGTCCTCTGGGCGGCGAGGACCAGCCGTGATGCCGTCTTGGAGCACGCACACGCACCTCATGTGCACGCAGTCTTATGCATAACCCGTCCCCTCGGCGGTTAGGGCAACGAATAAGAGTGTCGACAATGTGCGCGACATTGTGACGAATTCAAAGAACAGGGGAAACGGCGGGCCAGGCCCTGGCGCGAGCCTTGCCAATGTCGTACTCGCCATCGCAATAAGCCAAGATCGTCAATCTCTGCGCTTCCTTGCCTGCGTGTAAATACGACTGTGACCACTCTTGCATGCCTAGCTGGCTTTCTTGTTAGACACAATAGCCGCCAGTCATCTGGAACTGGTTCAGCATGCGTGTCTCGACCGGAATATGCCGCTTAGTCTCTGACATGACAGCAACAATTATGCCCTCATTTCTGGTTGAGTGATGTAGTGAAAGTCTCCAAAGAGAGTAAAGGAACCACTACGTTGATTCCAGGGAGCCTGTTGTTCTTCGCTACTCCACTGCAGAGCAACAAAACAAGAAGCGTGCCTTCTTTCATTCAATTTGTGTCATGTATTGGTCAATCTATTGCGTAAGAGAATATGTCTTTAGAAATTGGCGCGAACCCTAGGCCATGATAGGGGTAACTGGCGAATTGCTGTGAGAACCCTAACACTCCTACCAGAGAGCGTCACTATCCACTAGTTCTGTCTGAAGGGTATTTCTCCTCTCAGACCTGCCGCTATATCGTTTACTCGTCGTTGTAGTTGAATTCGGAGAGGATATTTTGGGGCTTGGCGGTTTGTGACTTGGGCGAGGACTAATTGGCAGTCCGGGAGATCCATTGGCGACTTCTGGCCCACACGAAATTCTGGCGGTTTTTTGTGAGTACGGTGAGTTTGGGGATAATTGCTTTCGAATATTGGGGTCGTACGCATGATGCGTATTGTGACTAAGTCGATGGTTCTCGTAAAGTGGAAGAGGCGTTGGGCGTTTTGCCCGTCGAGGTGATGTCTGCTTCCATGCCGTGCCGAAGGCCTCTCCGGGATGAAATGCTGTTAACAGAGCAACGGATATCAAAGGCAGAGTGCCGTTCATAATCATGAAAGCAGTCTCGCTCTGGAAAAGGCTGCCATCAATGCCTACTGCAAATTCGACGACTCGATAGATGCTGTGGGCGAGCAAAATGCTCGTCGAGATTTCGACTCCTTCGCACAGTCAGAACTCATCTCCAATTCACACAAGACTGTCGTTATTCATTTACCTCGTAGGAACCTCCTGAAGCGTGCAGCCCGGTATATTGTCGCATGGTTATCGTCAGGCACTCCGTGGCCAGAGTTGAGGCCTAAAACGAAAGAGAAGTAAACTGCGGCGCCAAGTAGAAGGGCCACGGCTTGCACCCCAAGACCAGCCGCAATAATGGAAGCACTACATTCTCTCTGAGCGCAGTCAGTTAGCCAACGACTTCTCGGCGGTCTGCTCCTTCAAATCAAGCAAAAACGTACAGTCACGCCACTGAACTCGTAGGAGGCGAAAATGACACCGACAACCTCAACGCCGATAGCCACTGCGGCCAAGGTGTATAGTATCAGCTCGGCGAGCATCGGTTTGAAAGGGCTGAGGTTTTCGCCATAAACACTAAGTATGTGAGGAAAGACGACGAAGATCGCGGCTGAAACAAACGACGGTCCCAATATGGTTCCTAGGAGAGACAAGGTAAAATAGCCCGGGCTCTGCATCCATTGATGAAGCAGTACTCGGCCGGTGAACCCCAGTACTCCGAATACCAGCCTGATGGTCAAGATAGTCGAGAAAAGGGATGTACGTGATCTGTAGCCAAGAAAGAATACGCAGGATACGAGGAACGCATTCAAGGCAAGCAGAACAGCATTGCCCGCGATACTGGGACTATAGCTGTAAAAGCCACCAGGAACCGGGCATGAAGAGCCACAGTCGGCTGCCATGCTCATCGCAGACCAACTTGGTCATATTCAGGCCAGCAGAGTGGGTTGGATAAAGACCAGCGAGTTGGCACAAGCAGAGGCTGCAGGCATGATGCGAGTTTATATCATCCTCGGATCTGGCTGCTGAAGAATGCACATCCGGCACGAAAGACTGCAGGCCAGAAGTACGTACGGCTATGCAGGCAGACAAAGAGGGGTTTGGATGCCAATTATGAGATATGAGCGTTGTTGGTTCCCAAAGGGGCATTGATGCTCCCAGCAGGACCAACGACTGTTACATGGCGAGGTGGTGTGGCTCCAGGAGAACACATCCGCCATATAGGATGTACCACTTCTGTGAACCACCCAACAGTGAGTCATGAGCCTGAACACGCCAGGGTGTCCTGAGAGAGCAGTGAGGCCGGTGTTGGCCCAGTACTTGAAGCAAACAAAATGTTATCATAGGCTGACAAACTGCCTGGGGATATGACAGAACGATTGGTCGAGCAGAGGAGATTCTGTCCCGGGAAACTGGTCCAGCCGCCATACTTAAGCTCATGGCCACCAGGATAGCCACTTGTATCGTTTTGATCTAGGGAGGACTGGAACTTGGCTCTCGCAGGGCGATATTTGCATGAAGCAGGGTATATTGGACGGATGACCCTGCGAAAGAGAGATATACAGGCTAAGACAAGGGAAAAGTAACGCCAGAGGTACAGGAGTCGGGTCGGATGGAGTGCGTTCGAGTTGTGTTACTAGTATATGCCCGCCCAATCACCTGAGGCGTTATGGTGTTGCATCGCTCGTGGACATGGATGCGGTGACATGATGTTGTGGTTGGTCTACTGCCGCTGCCGATGGTAATAGCCCGGGTCGCCCCCAAAGTTCTAAGCTCAAGCAATCTAGCTTAATGGACTAGCGTTAGGGGCTTTCAATCTGTTCTCCCAGGCGATTGCGGTCGCTCAAATTCGGCGTTTGGCTCCACGCAGTGCCGCAGCTTCCATGGGACTAGAGCAGCTCTTGCTCGTGGGCTCTTTCTGAGGTGGACCAGCCGTGTTGCACTACGGCGCTAAGAGGCGGGTCGGGTCGCATTGCTGGTGTTGCCTGAAATGATATCGTCAACCGGAATCTGAAATTGGTCGATATTATGCCCTGATTCCATGCCGGGGGCAAATCAACCGGTCCTTTACAATTCCGCCCCTTTGTGTTTATGGCCGTGTGTTATCACACGCGGTATTCGGGCGGGCAAGGAGCGCGGTCCAGGATGGACCTCACGCTCATTCGAAATGCGCCGCGCCCCCGTGCGTGAGAGACACGACAGGGCATTTATGCAGTTGGTTCGTAGCTCAAATGTCCAAACAGCGCACTATCTCTACCGATCCAGCGACGAGTGTTGGATTGCCCATGTCAGATGTCTCCTCCTGCCCACACAGGTTAGCTTTGAAGAGGTAGAAGAATACCCGCATAGCCAGGAGAGCAGACAGACGCCATACACGCCGCTAGAGATATTGTAAACGATCCAATGGCGATCGCAGCCCTGCTACAACGCTAGCTTCTACTTATCAGAGCCTGAGGATGTGCACCTGCGGTACTAATGCCGTCTTTGGGCAATGCTGGCGGTGGCCGGGGAATGACCACAACTGCCGAAGCTCGCATGGATGATTGTGATGTCGTAGCTTACACGACGATTCGGCAACTCGGAGCCGGGACGGACGAAAGGGGGAGACCTCGCAGAACAAGCAGCTACAATCTATCACATCTGATGGCCTGATAGTTTGACGACGCTGGCCGAGGTGTGCATGTTGAGGGGCGGCAATTCGTGTCGTGGATATCTGCAGTGCGCTAGAAGCGGATGGCCGCGCTTGCTGTCCATTTGGTGGCTTCGGATCGGCGAGAAGCATGTTATGTGTCAAAGATATGGTGTTTTCCAGCGGTTACGATGTCTCGCTGTCCCAATCAAACAGATGCTTGCTGCCGCTCTTTCTCCGCCCCGCGGAGGCGCGGCGTGAAGAAGTGTCAGCACGTCAACCGCACCTTCCACGTTGCACCTCCTCGTGCATAACCGCCTCGACAGGAACATTAGCGGATGCGCTGGCAGAGACTTAACGGTGTGGGATGGAACAGATTCATCGTGCGAAGGAACTGATTTCGGCAGTGGCAGATGCGTGCATCAGAAATCAAGCTCAGGGTCTTCATACTCCAGTATCTCGGAACTTGAGTACTTAGATTATTAGCTCTAGCCACATCAACCAGCGGTGAAGGGAAGAAACATTATGCGCCATGCGGGAAATCGCAGTGATCATCGACGCCAATTTTGTTTATGGAGAACTCCCGAGCTCTGTCAACAAATAAATCACAGAACATTAATAATAAAATGGAGGGACTTACTCGGTGTCGACTAGGATAGTCAAGCCGCGACTTAGCAGATCATTGTTACCTGGCTCTCTATCAGCAAACAAAGAGGTGGAAGAGGAAATGAATCATTTAGAAGAAGCAGTTTATTATTTGTTTTAAATAACCTCAGGTGTCATCGTCCTGCCCTTCCCACTTGCAGTTCTACGGCTAGCGACCCTCTGTCATGGGGTTGAAAGGGATTCTCAGAACACAATGAGTGAAATGTTAACTGCCGTCTGAGTATGAGCGGGTGTCATAAGCAATGCTGATTCAACATAGAAAGAAGGTCACTTAGGTCATCATGCCCGTCAGCAACGTTGAAGTCTGTTGGGAGAAAAACTATCCCAAGTAAAGGCCTCGATGCACGAATTCGAGCCTTCTATTCAGCGAACTCACGTACCTGATAGGTACCTAGGTACCTAATACGGCAGGTATGAGCCTGACAGTACATGCCAGCAATAACCTGGCCTGTTTGGCTCTTTCCTATAGTCAAAGGGCTCAGTTTATTGTCAGACAATTGCCCGCTGGCTGTCGGTTCAGATGACAGCGGCGTGCTTACGCTCGTTGCATCCCTGCAAGTTCGTTGACGATTAACATGGCAATGAGATGAACCGTTTGCCTTTACTGGTAGAAGGCCTAATGTTACAGATGTGCGCCTCAATGTTAGACAAGATGCGATGAAAGCAACAAGTCAAGGAAGACGTGTATGCGATCTCTTCTACTACGATTGGCTGCTTCTGGCCGTGAGCCATATTTAGCGATGAATAGGTGGTCGTGTCGAACTTCTTTGAGCTCCGAGCACAGCGTAGCTAGACTAGTGCCCCACTCTGGCCAGAGATGCCCAGTCCGAGTGCCTCGTAGGACTGTGGCTTAGCAGCAACGACAACTGAGGCGAGGACGACTACGACGACATCATCACAATTCCTCCGTTCGGTATGCTTCTGTCCTGCGCTCCCGGGGTCCGTGAAGCTGTCTCTTTCCAACGCCCGAACAGCCACATTGCCCGAGGCTCTATTTTCAGTCTGGCCTAGCAAGCCGTGCGTTGCGCAGCCGTCCCATCCACCGAGTCCGCGTGCGCCTGGTCGCGTCATAGTGCCGTTTCGAGGAAGGCCAACAAAGGCGCTTGGGGCCACAGTATGACGATATAACTTATCGACTGTTGTTTTGTTCCTTACATAATATCGCACTTCGACCGGTCATCTTTTCTTTCCACCGTTTCTCCCTTCGATTCTTCCGAAGTAACCACCTGCGAAACAACCCACGGCTCCTCATGCCCCTCATTTTGGGCTGTCGGGACCCCTCCAGCTCGTCATGTCTATCCGCATAGCGCTCGATGAGCGCCCCGAGTTCTACACCAACCTCGACTATGTGAAGGGGCGCATTATCCTGGGTCTGAACCGCTCAGAACAAGTCGGCAATATTGTTGTCAAGCTCGAAGGCGAATCCATCACAGCGCTCCAAGTTCCCAACCCTTACGAGATGGAGATAACTCAACGGCCGCCAGGACCAATGCCAGGCCCGCCTGGGAGCGTCGTGAGTGAGAATCACAAGATTCTATACAAGGTTCAACAAGTCTTTCCGGACGAATACCATTCAAGTACATCCAATCCATACGGGGCTTTCCCGCTTCAACCAGGGGAGCACGAGTTTCCATTTAAGTTCAAGCTGCCTATCAACAACGCCTGCAGTGATCCAAATGCCATGTCAAAGCTCGGTGGTTTTGGAGGCGTGGGCGGCTTTGGATCTGGTGGTGGTCTTTTTGGAATGGGCGGTGTCCGAGTTATGGATGGCACAAAACAGTTGCTCCTTCAGCACGTCACACGAACGCCCCCTCCATCTTTGACAGGGTATCCGATGGAAGCAGAGATACGCTACTATATCAAGGTCACCATACAACGCCCCAGCTTTTTGAAAGAGAATTGGAGATATCAAATAGGATACAAGTTTCTTCCCATCGAGCCGCCACGGCCACCAAAGACCGGCCAAGAAGCATTCGCCAGACGTCCGTTTACGTTCCGGCCCCGGTCACCCGCTCCACAGAACAAGAAGGGATCCTTCTTCAGCAAAGGCGAAAAGGGCGATAAGAGCAACAAAGACGGTGCCTCCGCCTCAGACCATACAGAAGCAGCAGTCGCGCCATCGATCGAAATGTCCGCCCGTTTACCGCATCCCTCGATATTGACATGTAACCAACCTATACCCCTTCGACTCATCGCGAAGAAATTGGTGGACTGTCCAGAGCAGCTGAACTTGGTGTCATTTCAGATGGATCTCATTGGCATCACAGAAGTCCGATCACATAATCTTTACAACAAGAAGACGAATCGATGGGTAGTCGTGTCGAATACCGACCTCAACATCCCTCTGACACATGCCCCGGACGCTGCGGTAGGATCTGAACTTGCGATACCGGATAGCTTGTGGAAAGACAAACCACTACCTAATACGGTTGCGCCGTCTTTCGTCACTTGCAATTTATCAAGACGCTACGAGGTGGAACTGAAGCTCGGTGTCTGCTGGGGGAAGGCCAAGTCTGGGTTCATCAGCAACCACCCACAGACTATCTACCTACCCCTTCACTTTGCGTCAGTGGATGTATTTTCCGGCATCACACCGCCAGCCGAGCTGGTCGAGGCCGCTAAGAACCACACCAGACCGGGCCGAGCAACCCTCAACATACCCCCACGACTGCCTCCACGCACCAATTCCGCTCCGCAGTCCCCTATCTCGCCCCAAGCTCAAAATCAGAACCAGGCGCAGCGACCATCTATGCCTCAGCGTCCACCCCAAGACCCGTTATATCCTCCTTAGTTGCAACCAGGACAAACAGTACCTCCGTACGACGATGCGCCACCGAGTTACGACGAAGCAGTAGCCAAGAACCTGTCTGGTCCTTTTGATGGGCTGCAGTCGCGCCCTGCTTACAGCGGAGTCACAAACGAAAATGCACCAAGTCAAATGCCCGCAGGGAAGAGCTGATGCGGGTGATCGTTCATTATGATAACGAAATGATGATTACGATTATTACTATGAAAAATTTCAGCATAGACATAGGACCTAAAGATAATGAGGGAAGGGGAATTAGACGGAGATAGTGTACATTGCGCCCCAGCTGCGCGCCAAGATAGTAGTTAATGAACCGAAATAAAACTACCAGCATGGCTCGAAAGAGACGACAAATAGCTAGGAACAGATCGTTTTTGTTTCAACAAGGGTAGCAGGCTTCGAAACTTATCAATTGGCGACTTAGACCAAAGTCGCACGCAAGTTCTGAAGCTCTGTTGAAGCTGTCACTGGGTGACGTCAGCGCACCGCTGTACTTTTTTGGCCAGCCATGCATGCTCTTCACCACCAGCGACCTCGGCAATCACCGCCATCCCGCATACAAACATCATGCCATTCTGCGAACGAAGAAATGCGTCCATGTCTCCCACGACGCGCGCCGCTCTTGATTAACAAGTCTGCCATTACCAAACCCATAACACAATGCCGCCTCCTATCGCAAACCAGCTGCGCGAGGTCGCGCGCCAACGATCCCCGCGTCAGAGACATAGGTCGCAAGATCAAAGATGACTACGCCTACATCCGCGATCACTACTGTAAATTATTCCTCTTCTCCCCTCCTTCTCATACCTCATCAACCAAGCTAATATCTCACCTCATATTCAGCAACACCGAAATATCCCATCGTCCTAGCCCACGGCCTCCTCGGCTTCTCAGAACTCCGCCTCCCCGCCCTCCCAACCATCCACTACTGGCACGGCATCAAAGAAGCCCTCACAGCACAAGGCGCACGCGTGATAACCACAAGCGTTCCTCCCTCGAGCTCCATCAGCGACCGAGCAGCCATCCTAGCCGACCAGATAAGCACCCAGTATACCGGCCCAGTGAACATCATCGCGCACAGCATGGGCGGGCTCGACGCCCGCTACATGATTGCCCGGCACAGCGAGGACATAAACGTCGCATCTCTGACGACGATATCCACGCCGCACCGGGGGTCTCCGTTCGCAGATTACGTGCTCGAGTCATCGTCTGGCATCATGTATCTGCCGAGATTGTACAGCGTGCTTGAGAGGGCCGGGTTTGGAACGCAGGCGTTCAGAGAACTTACGACAGAGTACATGAATGAGACGTTTAATAAGGAGATTGTGGATGATGAGGCGGTGCGGTACTTCTCGTATGGCGCCGTCATGGACAGGCCGCCTTTGTTGAGCCCGTTTCGGATGCCGGGGAGGATTATTGGGAGGAGGGAAGGGGAGAATGATGGGCTGGTGAGCGTGGAGAGTAGTCGATGGGGGGTTTATCAAGGGACGTTGCTGGGTGTGAATCATTTGAACTTGATTAATTGGCCGAACAGGATGAGGTGGATGGTAAAAGGATGGATGGGCATCAAGAAGGGGTTCAATGCCGTGGCTTTTTACTTGGGCGTTGCGGATATGTTGGCGAAAGAAGGGTTATAGAGCTTTCTGCCGTTGTCTTTCGGAGCGACATTGTTTCTCGAGTACGTTGGTCAGGCACGCGCATCAACATGTAATATAAGAGGTATCAGTATTAGAAATATAGAATACAGCAAGCCTGGGCACGGCCACCGAGCGCGAGAACAGGCACGCCGTCTATGAGCCTCTCTTCTCCTCCCACCTTCTGCTGCCCCGACCACACAAGATGTCCTATGTACACAAAATCTCAACGACACCGCGTCTAAATGATGAAAACATGGCAAAAAAACGTTTGGAGACTCCCAAGTGATCGGCTGCGAGTGCTTCGGGTGAGAGATGAATGAGGAAAAGAGGTGCCAAGTCGACGAGTACATTCGACAAAGAACAAAGTCAGACGTTGGCATGCGCCAGAATTGGCTCTTTGTCAAACACCGCCCTTCATTGATTATTACTGCATCCATTTGCTCATCCCCTCGTACCAGGATTGTCTCTCCGCTCCCCTCCCATCCTCAACCTCAACTAGCTAAAGCCAGCATGAAGCCTTTAGTACTTGGGCTGCTGTCGCTCCTTTCTGCGGGTGTTCCACTTGATGAGGTAGACGACAAGGATACCAATAGCAACTATGGACACATACGTTAGCTGACTTTCAAGAAACGCTCATAACCACCGAGACCGTTGTGCCATGGCAATTGACGTTTGCCATCTCGGAGAGAAAACCTTGAGAAAGACTCTGCGTACCAACAAAAACAATGCAGAAAACGACCATAGGACCGACGTTCTCGGAAGGCCAGCTGCGCTTGGCGAAGGTGGAAATCTCGCGGGCAATGAGAGCGGTGTCAATGGCAGCCTTATTTTTTTTTTTTTTTTTTTTTTGGTGAAGACTTTGAGTGGAGAGGTCGACAATGATGCTCTATTGT